>JAUYWI010101638.1:0-22540 GCA_034780595.1 Parotoplana pacifica | reverse complement strand
TAAGTAATATAAATTTAGGTTTGGTATGTTCCTATGTTCACCTGTTGATCTCATAAAAGTGTAGTTTAGTCCTTGAGATAACCTTATGTATCGATTCATTAACTTTTGAAAAACACATTCGTTTAGAAGTAAAAAAAATACAAAAAGTAGTTTCATGATCCTCTTTTGATTAAGGTATTCGTATACTTTACAAAATTAGAATAATATATCCCTTTTTAATCAGAAACAAAAAAGAGTTTCATCAAAGCAGCAACCAAAGTAAGAAATCACAAGCTCAACATTTTTGATAAGTCACTTGTTTTTTCAATAGATCCTTTAGATGTATTTTCAAACAGTTTTTGGCTGTTTCCTGTTTAATAGCAACTATCGAATTATTTCTGAACAGTTAAATTCGCGAGGAGTATCACTTACTGATTAGCCAAGGTACTCAACTCCTCGATGTCTCTTTAACCAGGAACGTGATTTGCTCAATATCCTGATCGGTCTACATAAAGAAAACTTGTGCCTGTAAGTATTTGTATATCTTTAGTCATGTCCAGTGGAAATATAAAAAGAATTCAGTCCGATACCGATACCTTTTCAACCAGGGTCCAGAAGCATCTGTTCATATGGCACTATTGAAGAAGAACTAAAAACGCTCTCAAAACCATCAAAGCGAATGCTATCCTGAGAAGTTCATCCAATGGTAGCTAAATTAAATCGGTTTTCTAACAAATACCTTTTATCGGTGACGCTACTGACATCCGATTGAAGAAACAAATAAAGAATACCATGGCCACGTGTTTCACTACAGCAGAGATTTTCATCTACAATGACAGGATTCCAATTTCCCCTGCCTCCTGTCATGGATCATACCCAATCGGTTTCTCGCTACTTCCAATGTCGTTTTTGAGTTTTCGTATATTTGACGGGAGCTAATACATACATAGGCCGTAGGGAGAGGAGACTTGGCACGAGAATCAAAGAACACCTACCTAAATGATCACATCAATGGTTCACAGTATGGGCTGGTGTATCTGCAAATAGTGTAACTTATCCATATTTCTATGACAAAACCGTGAACGGTGAAATCTACTTTGCTATGTCAAAAGAAAATATCACTGATTGTGTTCTCCAAAGAGATATTTTGATGTCAGATGAGGCTCCAACCCACTATTATTGGCCAGTAGAGTATTCAAAATGTGGATTGGTTGAAGGAGCAACCCCATTGCCAGACTTAAACAAATATGAAATTTTTTCTTTGTCAGTAAATAAAGGATATTATATATAAAACACATATTGCAACACTTTCTGATATAAGAACTCACATTTTTGATGGCGGCGGTCTAAATATGTAAGAGAGTATGTCGGAGAGCAGTTGAGTGCATTCAAAAAGGAGAATGATAAGTGGAAAATTATCTGAAAACTATCATGACATATATTTTCGTTTTAATTTTGGCAAATACTCCTCCATACACTATCAGATGTATAGATATTTCTCAATTTATTATAATTTGCTTTGGCTATACTACTCATGACCAATAAGTAGCATTTGTAATCTTACTGCACTTTTCTGTCGTTGTATTTGTTTCACCACAACCTGCACCACCGTGTGCCGGGGCAGGATTGGTGCACGTTCTGGTTCGGGTCTGTGTGCCTCCCCCACACGGGACAGAGCAGGCTCCAGCGGCCGACCAGTCACTCCACTTGCCATTCACTAAAATAAAAATAATAATATAATTAGTATAAAATCTTCATTGCAGACACTAAGAATGTATAAACAAATTTTGGCAATCCTTCAACATTTTCAAATTCATAAATTTAAATAATATACCAAAACGAAGTGTTCACTTAGCTACATGAAGGCCCTCTCTGGCAAATGGCCGCCGACTTTGGGAGCTCTAATTCGTGCACATACAATGTAAATCCTAGAACAACAAATGCCATTAAAATGGGTTCACTTCCTTGAAATAACATATAAATCTTAAATTTGGACATTTTATTCCAATTGATTCTTTTTTATTTATTGTTTACTTTCACAGCAACGATAATGAAAGATGAACCGTATTAGTTAAACTTGGCACCACACAAAACAGAAGCAAACACAATCATCACAATTCACCTGTAAGGTTGCCTAATTGTAATCTAAGTTTTGTATAAAACATCTCTGCCACTAAGATAAAGTTGTACATTCAAATGTCACTATCCGTCTTGTGGTGCAAACTTTTTATCTTTCTCGAAGAATGAAGATGGCCTAAAATGCCATCCATATCAAATAACAACAGCGATACCTGGACAAGCCATTGAATTGCAGTTTGCCGTCGTTGTATTTGATCCAACACAAGGTGCTCCACCATATGCAGGGGCAGGATTGGTGCAAGCTCTGGTTCGAGTCTGTGTGCCTCCACCGCAAATGACAGAGCAGGTTCCAGGTTCCGACCAGTCAGCCCAATTGCCATTTACTAAAACAATTATTGATAAAAGTTATATGACATCTTCATTGCATACAACAAAAATGTAAAAATAAACATTTGACAAACCTTTAAGCAGTTCCAATATTTTAAATTCATATAATGCAATAATAAGCGCACCATTATGGTTTCATCATTAAAACCAATAATCGTTAAAGCTTTTATAGATTTAAAATATGGCTTTTTATTAACAAATAATAAAATGTACAACATTAAGTGCAGTTATCGTAATTGTTATATAAATAACATCACAATATGTATCTTCATGCCATATCTTTATGATATACAAAGCAGTCCATGGTAAAACGTTATACATTGATCTACATACGAGTATGTATGAGAAATTCAACTTTATTAGCGATGCAAAGAATACTATATTTATAGTAAATTAATAAAGTGCTACTTAATAATACGACGTTTAATAGATTTCCTAGTTTTAGAAAGAGATTTCTTACGTATTTAGCACAATTTTTTAAAACTAACACGTTTCCTTCTTGGAAGTGCATGCTTAATGCTTATATAGAAGTGCCTAGAAAAATTGCCGGTTTTTATGTTAGTTGTGTATAATAGAAAAGTTTTTACAAATTATGAACAAAGTTCATAGAGTTCATTATTATTATTCAGAAATAGTTTCCTCATATTGACAATTATATTCTGAAGGTCGCTTCTCAAATTTGCCAAATTCATTGGCCAAGGATTGCCGCCTGATACCGGCTAAGAAATCGGCATGAATCTCATGGACGTTTTCTGGGTTGTTAAAGGTGATGTCTTGTTGTGCAGTCTCCATATTTCTGAACACGAAGCTGTCGAGAAGAGAGTAGTCTGGCAGATATGGTGGTTTTCACGAAGGAGATTTTGAGTAACTCGTGAGGTGTTCGGTCTGGCATTGCCGTGCATGATTACCATGTTTGCTAGTCTACGATCAGCCAGCAAGTTCTGAATCAAGACGCCACGTCCGACGACCTCAAAATTGTGTTCGTCTCTGAAGTTAATTGCGACAATTATGTGATATATAATGGCACTGATGAGACGTCGACCAACTTACGGTCTATTCGCTCTGTCATCGACCCAGGCCTTACATTCTGAAGCGGTGGTAGAGGATCCTTATATTGTTCATCTATCACCATCACATCTCCGTAGAGGTCTTGTAGCATGGTATTGGCTGCAATAACTCTGTTTCCTTTCATGGCGTCCGAGAATCAGTGGGGGACCCATTTGGCACAGACGCTAAGTTCGTGGAGATCACTAGTTAAGATTCGCAGAATTGTACTCCAGGATAACCCAGAAATGTCTCTTATAGCATGCATTTTCAACAATACGGCAGTTCCTCTATGTTATCATCAGTCACAGATGTTCGGCACTGTCTGGAACGATGATTTCTGGTAACTATCTCTGTTATTCTCCTTGTATTCTTGTTTCTTGTACCAACTGACATAATCTCCTGTATTTTCTGACATTCTCGGAACCCCACGTATACGAAAAAATATATAAATTTCTGACGCTTTAAATTAGTTGCACAAGGTGCTCCACCATGTGCCTTTGCAGGATTGGTGCACGTTCTGGTGCGAGTATGTGTGCCTTCCCCACAAGTGACAGAGCAGTGCCGAGGTGCCGACCAGTCACTCCAATTGCCATTTACTATAACATGTATTAATAAAAGTTGTATGAAATCTTCATTGCATACAATCAAAATATAAAAACAAATATTTGACAAGCCTTCAAACAATTCCAATATTAAAACCAGTAAGTTTAAGTGCTTAAGTTTCATAATTTTTATGTAAATAACATGATATATAAAGTTGTCCATGGTTAAACTTTATAGATTGATCTACATACATATATGCATGAGAATAATATATTTTTACGAAATTATATAGTGTTTTATAATAGGACGGTTAATAGATTTCCGAGTTTTATAAAGTGATTTCTAAATGAATATATGTATTCGCCCCAATCTTTAAAAACTAACACATTTCCTTTATGCAAAGCGTGCTCATTTCTACCAGTGCATCATAGAAGCATTCAGTAGACATTATGGTCTCCGAATTCTGGGTACCACGTTCACAAAAATTGAACTAGAAGCTTTCTACAAAAGCTGAATGTTATCTATTTTTGACTACGCTTGTCCTCTTTTGTCCTGCATCCTTAACAATATTCAAATCAAGCTCAACCAAATTCAATACACGAGCAAAGACATTATTTAACGGTAATCACTCGACTGTTACCAACTCTTTGCTATATACACTTTTTGTTCCCGTTTCAAGAAATTTGGTCCAAACTTTGGACAACTATTTGCACATATATTGCTTTTGGTACTATTGCTATCCGTACAGCAACCACTTCGATTTCTTCACTTGTACTAATATTACTTTTTCTGCTATTGCTATTCTGTACCCATTCAGGATTTCGTATTTTTATTTATCACTTTCTATAGATTTCCATAAAAAATAATGTCCTGAGCTGATTCCCATTCTGCACAGAGTTTTGTTTAATTTCATAAAATAAATATACAATTATCTTTGCTTAAAATTCTAATAATGAGAAATGCCTTTTGCCGCTATTGTTCCTTGTAAGTAGAATCGAATTTGGTTCTAATCTTTGCTCCATGCCATATAAATATTCTATGAATAAAGTAAACATTTATGGATATTTCCACGTATGAATAATATTTATCTAGAGACAATTTAAAAAAATTTTTATAACATGAAGGTATCAACATAATACTCCAAATATAATCGAGTATTAGAAAGTGCTTTAGATATGAGTAAACGCAATTTATTTTTATGAATTTTAATTTTTATAACTAAGAGAATTATATATGCTTGAAAATAATAAAAAAATAGATTTTTTCATTAAAGCTACCATTATCTGTTACTTGAAAGTAGTATCCAAATTGATCAACATTTATTTAAAATAACATTATCGTTTTTTACCCCATAAAGAATTGACCATGTCATAGAATTTTTGATTAATTAATTAATCTGGTTATGAGAAAGTAAATTTATTATCGACGGATAAAATAAAACTATTATTCTATACATCTATAATAACATTTACATGTTTTATATAAAAATTATGACATAAATAATTCTTGCAACATTTTAAATTTATCTCAAATTTAAAAAATATTATCATTTCACCTTGTTATCTAATCAGAAACATTTGACATTTTGTAGTTTTATACTTCCCAATTTCTGATTGAAACTTGAATAAAATAATACCATTAATTTGTCATTTAAAATCTTTATATTATTTATTTATTTTTAATCTAATACAGATATATCAGTGAATTTTAAAACATTCATAAATTTTGCATAACACATCGACTGCCTATAAGATAAAGATTGTAGTGCAGACTTTTTATCGTTCTCAAAGAACGAAGATGACCTTTAATGCCACCCACAGCGATACCTGGACAAGGATTTGTATTGCAGATTTCTCCATGTTTGACTTGTACAGAACACTTGTGGCCAATAACGCAAGATCCATAATATCTAGTCCCTGTGCCTCCCCCACAAGTGACAGAGCAGTTTCCACGTTGGCCAGGTACTAAAACAATATGAATACAAGTGATATGAAATCATTATTCCATACAGCAAAAATGTAAAACCAAACATTTGGCAAGCCTTCAAACAGTTCTAAAATAACGTTATCGGTTTTTCTTCGTGGCGTAGACATAACAGTCCATAAAAATGCAATATTTAAAATTTATCTCAGTTTAATTTGACCTTCAATCAAATCAATTGCCACCCGTTTTAAAATTTAAAATTGAGATTAGATGCATATTATTTGGAAATAAATAAATTCTTTTCCGATCTGCTATGCTTCTCATAACCAATAAGCAACATTTGAAATCCTACACTCGTTATCAATCAAAAGTGATCTATTTTATTGAATCTGTTGCACCTTGTTCTAAATTTCTTCAGAATCATATAAATCATAAATTATATAATTTACCTGAAGATTTGCCGCTTCATGCAGTCATATATCTACTGTTTATATGGTATTCAGTTGCATACATCTTAAGTTCTGTGATATTTATAGGCACTAAATATTTATTTATAAATATTTTAAAATAATTTAATGTAGCTCTACAATAAACAATTGAAATATTTTTTAAATTTATTAATCGGAGCTATGCAACATTGAGGCCTCCAGCAAACATTGCTAAGCGAACATATGAGTTATCTCATGCAACAGTATTAGGTTATGACAAAGAAAGGTCACTTTTCGGACAACTGCCATTATAAAGCTATTTATGACGCAGCGTACTTATGTAACAGACAACAGGCTGATAGAAACATATTACTAGCACTAAATCTACATTATCGTATTATATTTCCAAATTTGGAATCTCAAATTGTGGTAATTTGCAGGAAGTTCGAGAGTATATTACGGAATTTCTACAGTGGCGTACACTACAAATGCACTTAAATAAATGTTCCAACATGTTAACAGACTCATACAATAAACTTTTGTTTTTTTCTTCTTTTGTATTTCCATATATCTCATAACGGATCTATCTGTCATTTAGCAGGTCCATGTGTACAGATTCTACTGTTTATCTATCTATCTTGTTCTCTGCCTTATGACAGCCCCGAATCTAGGAATTCCACTTACTATCTATATATCTTGTTCTTTTGTTTGTGACAGATCTAAGTATGTCTATGGATTCCACTTTTTATCTATCTATTTTGTTTTCTGCAGTTTCATGTCTATGGATTCCACTTTCTATCTATCTATTTTGTTATCTGGCTTGTGACAGTTTTATGTCTATTCTTAGTAATATTTAGCTGATGCGTCTTTTTGTTGTATTATCATTTACGTTTCATTTACGTTTTTCTTTGCATTTAACCACTTGTGTTGATATTTATAAATGATTAACTTTTTAGATGAAAAAAAGAAAAAATCTGAACTAAGTGTTATTTACTTCCGTCAGCAAATTTATACCGAACACTTAAATGGAGCTATAACAAATAAATTTTAAAACAGAAATAGCGTCGGCTACGTTCCGTTCTCCCATTAGGCTCTATGAATGGGTAAATAAGAAAAAAATATGTCTTACTCCATTTCCAACCGCTTTCTTCTGACACCGTTGTTACTTTCAAACTTGCTGAAACAATAGAAAAATTTTAAAAATGACGGAACAATGACAAGCAGAGTACATCACGTCAGTTTACAAAAGTTCAATAGTTTATATCAACCAGTAACGTTTTTTATTATTAACCTTCTAAAAACTGTCTTTGGATTCAAATTTAACATTAACTGCTTGGATTTCCAGAAGATTTATTCATTTCAATTTGTAGTATAATTCTTTTCGGCATCTAAACGTCAACAATTAATAAATTTGATTACAATAACTTCAGAAGTTGCTCCCTTTTGAGCACCTGCAGACCGAATTGGTCGTATTACGATAAAAGCCTAGCTGTTGAATTGAATAATTTCGCACAAATCAGATTTAGTTAACCAAACATTATACAGATCAGCTATCTCAATAAAAATGTTGAATACACTTTTGAATTAAAAACACATTTAAAATGTACTCAAAGCTATTTCATAAGTAGGTAGATCCTGATCTCACTTACATAACTGATCATTCTTATGGACATGGATTTAATAATAAAGATAGATAAACACATACATTTAGAGGTTTTGTTAGTGAATATGCTCTAAATAATTGCCATTAATAAACATATCCAATAAAATATTCTGTCATTCTAATTTTCTTCAGTTACGTCTCTTTATTTTAATGAAAAATACATTTTATTACAAATATAGATAAGTTATTAAAAAAAGCAGTGGTTTTTCATATTATTATCTAAATGCCATTTTTGATAAAAAATATCGCTATTTTCTGCATTCAAGCCTTTTTTCTGTATCCTCAATATCAAAAAGTGTCAGTTTCATTTTTTTAGACATTTCAACATTTTTTCACTAACCGGTGTACATCCTGGGATTTATGAGGCTCTGAATATAGAAACTGTTTATTTTTTAAGGATGAAATCTTTTAGTAAATTATTAATACAAAACTAGTAATGATTTGATTGAATGTGTTGTGTGCAATTACCCATAATGAAATGTAAGTTAATAGAATATAGCCTTTGTATTCAAAGTTACCCGGTCAAATATAGCATAACAGTGGCGACAGACTATTTTGGTACTAATAACACACACAACTTAATTACTATATATGAACACTGTTGCTAGGGATGCTATATTTTTTAATGATATTTGAATAAATATCAACAAATTATATCAATCAATTAGAAAAAGAATGGAAATGTAAGTCAAAAACGGTAAAATATAAGTTACCTCTTATTATATTAGTATTATTGGGTTTTTAAATATAAGTCATTTTGAAATAGGTCTAAAACTAAATAATATGTATTCATTTAGTTTAGTATTGGGTTTCTCAAAATTATCGCTTTTGAATATCTACGAACATTTATTTATTTATTTCAATAAGTTTGCGCAACTAATATCAAAACAAATTGCTATCCATGAAATCAATACATTATTTTAAACTAAATAAACATCTAAGATATTGAAAATATCAAAACAATATCTCTATGGATAGCTTCATAATTCGGATGGTTCAACGTCGACAGGAATAGTGATGACATGTCATGTTGAAGGAGAAACAACTGTAGCCACCATTTGCTTGTTGGTACTTCGTCCACGAACCAATTTCAAGGGAGGTGGTGTGCCAGATGTATTCCACTGAGATGATTGTTGCTCTACGGATCATAGAAATAGACCCACGATTCATCACTAGTAATTATGTTGCCGATTGCCACGTCGATATCTAGACAACATTGCTCGACATCATTTAACTCTGGCTACAAGCTGCTTATTTGTCAGCAATTGTGGGACCTAGCGTGCGTGCTCGTCCAGGACGGTCTTTATTCGCTCAAGGAGGTTGTGTTAAATCAAAATTCCCGCAACCATCGGCACACAATGGTTTTCGCAGGTGCATCATTTGTAAGGGCGGCAGAGAACCTCTGTAAACTTTATTGCGGACTTAAACCTAAAAAAATCATAGCTCGCAGATATTCATTTTACAAATCCATATTTATCTTAAATAGAAAAGAATATGCGCGATAAGAAATACAGTCGCAGTCAAAAGTTTGGAAACAAATTATCAATAACTATGATTTTTGTTTGAAAAATAAAATAATAAGTATATAATTCAAAATATTTCTGTATTTATAAATAAATAACATTAAATGCAAGTGTAAAATACAAAATAAGTCCAAATGTTATGTACTAATATGTATTTGGTATGACGCCCTTTGATGGCAAGTCAGGCAGCAAGAACTGGAGGTATGGATTTGATCAAGCTGTGAACATAGTCTGGAGTATGTGTCCAGACCTGGTTAATTTTTTCTTTGAGAATTTCTGTTGAAGTTGGCTTCAGTGCTTGTACTCGTTTCTTGAGGAAGTCCCAACAATTCTCAATTGGGTTCAGGTCTGATGAAATCTCAGGCCATGGACCCAAAACTTCAATGCCACTTGGAAACAGTTTTTGTCTGATGGCAGGGGGCACAAGTTACATATAATCGTTCATGTGATTTTACTACAAATCCAGATCTTAAAAATTATAATTGTAGTGCTTATGATCTATATTGTTAAAAACAAGAATATCATTTCCATTGTTGAGAAGAGTGCTAAATTTAGGAGTTGTCCATTTTTTAATTATCAAAAAAATTATATCATCTTAAGTCAGATATCAAAAACAAAATGGGCTGCAAGCAAGGAGACGCCGCCAGTTAATGATTTTGTCTGCGGGTCTGATCTCGATGAAACTGATGCCTTCATTTGAACCGCGGTTCACACACACGCTCAGCTGCTTTGATGGATTCTTCTGTATATGTGTCAAAGACAAAATCAATGCGCTCACTGCCTGACCAGCGTGAAGCGCTGCAGCAAGCATGCGGTCAAAAACATCTTGGAAAGCTTTTGTTTAAGAGCCATTCGCATCAATTATTGTTGCACTTCGCTTGTCAGCGTTCTCCGCTGGTTCAACAAGAACTTCCATGTGTTTCGCAAGTGCAGCTTTATTCGTTTTTTTCTCAACGTTTTCCAAAGACCATGGTAACGGCCCTAGTGGGTGACAAAGGACAAGTTGCATGTCGAGGTTCCCTGTCTGGGCGATGAGTATCATGGTGGAAAACAGTTGTCTGTCAGCTCTCAGAATGATCTCCTTTTTGTGGCCTTCACAACTTTCTGCTTCATCTTAGCAAAGGTTTTCAAGTTTAGCTTCCTCACTGAGTCATAAAAGCCTTTTCCCTCTGTAAGTTTCTGGAAGCTTTAATAAGCCGCCTCCCCCTTCTGCAGGGCGTTGAGTAGGTCATTAGAAACGGCCTCCCTTGCAGCCGCTCCGGTAGATATACAGAGAAGACATGCCGGATCATCGGTGAATGGATTGGTCGAGTTATTTTTCAGTAGATCACAGATAGCTGTGACGCCTGACTCATCACGTTTGAAGCGAGAAGTAGACAAGTCAGGGTGCTGCGCGTGAGATGTTTCGCTGCCTTTCACAAGGATAGTTTCTGGCCTCACAAAGGGTGTTTATGCCGTGGGGATGTCAGAGCCTGGAAACTCCTAGGTCATCAAATACCACATTGGCTAGCGTCTCAGATAGCCTCTACACACTTAGCTCCTATTCCTTTACCTTCTCGTGGTGAGGCTGTTTCCACTGAAGAGAGAGGTGCGTACAGGGGGTGCATGGCGCTGTAAAACCGGAAAACTCTGAGTACAAACCGGAGAAGGACACTCCCCAAACCGCCTTTTTTCTATGATGAATTACAAATACAGAATTACCACAAACAGCGTGAAGGCCACCACTCTGAGTTGGGGCTCGCTCGGTAAGTGTGGTGAGGCCTTGAAGCTCACCCTCGAACGTCAGCACACTACTTCTAATATTCAAGAGAAGATAATCTTTCAAGGAAGAAGGACGGTACCTTTGCAGTCGCCGCCGTGTGGTACCGGGGAAGATGCCTGTCCAGAGGCCCTTGTGAAAAGGCTGCAACTACCTGGTACCACCCCGGGAAATACTCACTCCTGAGCTCTTCACCAACATGACCCGTAATAAAGCAGTATCCCTCCATCAGGTCCGTGTTGGCAAGCTGACGACCACTAAGGCCTTCCTCAACAGCATCGGAAAGACCGAATACCTAAACTGCACCAATTGCCACACTGATAAACCCTGGAACATTACCTGTTCTATTGCCCTATCTATGATAGAGACCATCTCAACACCCTTGGAAGACCACCCTACAACTACAGTATCAAGGAAAAACCCGAAGCAGTGATCGATTTCCTGGGGAGCATCGGCAGCCTGGCCCACGACGACTAAGCGCCAGAACCGAGAGTGAGAGAGATAGGATAGTTTCTCGTAGTTTCCTCAGTGCAGCAGCCCGATTGTCTGCAACTAGATAGTATCGTGACACAGCCCCTTGTCGAAGACTAAAACCTCGTGTTCTTCATGCTGTTTGCGTATATGTGTTGACTGTTTCTTCTGTTGTCTGATCAAAAGCGATTCTGGCAAATGGATTCCTTGGTCTAAGCTGTACGAAGAAGTAGCCTTGATTGAAATACCTGTATAACTAGGGGCATGTTTCGTGGAGTTGCATTATCTGTGGACAGTACATTAGTAGATATCTAGCATAGTTCACATTGTTCATGGCGAAACACTAAGGGATCACTTTTCTGACACAAGCCAACTGAACTATCCCGTCCGCTACTCTATCCGCACGAATCAACCCCAGCAGAGTCTGTACCATATCAATTAAACACGTCTCGATTAATTCCCATTTAAATACATATAAAATCGCAGGTGCTAAACTTATTTTAATACTCCACAGATTTTAATGAAACCACTTTTAAATTATCCGGCTAAATTTTTAGAACAGTTTTAAAAAAAGAAGATTAAAACCTATTGAGTTTTACCAATAAAATTTAAGAAAAATTGATAAAAAACGTAAAAGATCTTACCATGCAAGTTATAGCGTGTAACAAATGGTTTCAATTGCCGCCAAATGTAAACAAATACTAGTGTTTTAAACAAAACATTGTTATCTCTGATTCTATACACTCTAGAGGGCTGAAACTTGGTATATAGATTCATTCGGACATCGCAGATTTTTTAAGGTCATAACCCTGACCCTAATATAATGTTGAACAAGGGAAATAAATATTTAAAAAAACAAAAAATATTTCACGTCGCAAATGTCCTTGGCTACGGGCCTGCACTAAGCTACCCTTCTCAGATGTCCATCATGGATTTCCTGATACCTGAGATATTGCCCTAATGGAATTACTCCCCCCGCCTGAGCATTCACTTCAAAATATGGCCGATTGGCTCAAAGACTAATATTATAAAGGAAAATGTTGCTTTTATAACTCATTAGAATAACATGTATATCAAATTTTATAAAATAATTCAGACCAAATTTTGGTAACATTTTACATTAATAATTCATTTGACTTGCTATGAAACTCTAAATATTTAACTTGTAATGAAAACATATATGTAGGTAATGGAAGAAGTTGCTATTTGCATATATGTCCTAAATAAATTTTAAACTTTAGGATCTGTTATTTTACTAGTAATTTATCATTAAAATAGTATTTATACGTTTATTATCTAATTTATCAAATATAAACATTACCTAGTTAGCATACCTATGAGCAATGATTCACAGTATTCATATGTAAATGTTTTAGCCAATGAGATTTAGCTGCACTAATTGCATCTATGCAAGCAAGATTCAAAGTTGTTGTATGTATGTATGAATAGTCATGGCCAAATGTAATTTGATTTTGTGTTTGATATCTGACTCCATTCTCCCTTTGCCAATTGGTATTTTGATGTCCTAATGGTAAACTCGTAGAATGGCTATTCTGCCATCAATATGGTAAAATAATAGAATGCATGTTTTTTTCATTTTTCCACACTTTTGTTTACTTTTATTCACTAGCATTATTCGCAGAATTGCATTATGATGTATTGCTTACTTTTAACAGCCAGTTATTATTTATGTATTCTGCATTCGCATTTGACAAAGTCTTGTAGGTATTTATAAAATAAAGCTTTTTATTAGGTGGTACTACTACTAGGGTAACAAATTATGTTTTCATTATTTTACAGTTTTTCTACCATTCAGAAGAAATGATATAGAAATCATTGTATGTCTTGAAACAAACATTCATTGATGATCAAATATTTTATTATTATTATTTGAAAATAATGTAGTTATTAATAAATATGGTTTATTAGGTCATGTTTTAAAAGGTATATATCTTTGATATGTCAAACAAATTTTATAAATTATACATACGTTTATTTTAAAAATCGTCAGGTTCATTTATGCCAATATATTTTGATATTAAAACTGGGTTTGATATATTTAAAATATTGTATCATTATCAAAGTTATTGTTAACTTATAGCTAACATTTTATTAAAAAATAGGATATACATAGTTACTTATTTAATCATCTGAATTGCAGAACAACCATTCTTCTATTATTATACCACATGGATAGCAGAATAACCAGTCTACAATTTTACTATCTTAATGGAAGAATAACAACTATGAAATAGCATGGTTTTAGTTATAATATTTCTGTTAAAACAGGAACATTTCTCTTGTTAGTTTAAGGGAAATATTTCAGTTTGGTATAAAATATAGTATCCATATATATAATTAAATTAATAAAAGTCACAAAACTGGTATATTGATGATTAGTATGTATATGCAGACAGTACTTTGGTGTTCAATGGTTACCTTTCTATATATGGAACTGACAGTTATTAGTTGCCCACAAGCCCTACAATATAGTACATAATGTCTGATGGATGGAAGTGTCTATGTACTTTACAACATTATGAACTTGAATAAATAAATAATGGTGTATACATGCGTTGATTTATCCATAGACATGTTTCTAATATTAAATTCAAATAATAAAAAGTATTATCATTGTCTAGTATAACCAGATACTATATACTTACATTTATGTTAAGTTCATATGGCCCATCACATAAATGTTGGCATAACAAATAATAGATGATGCTAGATAGATAGGTATTTTTTTTAGATATCATCTACTAGATGGATGAATAGCCTGGCATAATATATACAGAATATGCTACTGCATTCTATTGATTTTCATAGAAGTTTCTCTTTTAATGTGAAGTGACCTGGCCTTTCAATACTGGCATGCACTGAATATGGTTCCCTGGAAATAAGAGATAGTAAAAAATCCCATCCAAACTATTTACAGTTTTTTGTTTAAAGGCCCCAATGGAAATAGTATGAGCACAATAAGAAAAATATTTGATCAATGACTTTCTGAAAAGATTTATTTTTTGATTTATTATGCAATAGGCTTAAGGCGCAATAACCTGGAAGTATTTTTCCAATATATTATTTCACTATTTTAGTATTGGTTCACTGGACAAAAAATTTTCTGAATACAGTAAAATGTGCAAATCGCAGTATAATCTGACTTGTGACCTGACTAATGTGTCATGTGTATTTACTCCTTTCATTCAGATCAAATGTCTGTTGATAAAGGTCAACTATGAAGATATGCAATATTGTTGTGCAATGACCTATAATCTGCTTAACTGTGAATGCTTACTTTAACTGGTAGTGGTTTTCATTGTACACATTGAATATGTGTACAAAGCCACTGAGTGTTATGACAATGTGTTTTTAAAACAAGAAACTTTGTGAGAGCCACTCTGCACTATTCAGGACTAAGTTAGTAGCTAAATAGCTAGTGCTGATTGACCATAGTTATAATAGCTGGTGCTATAGCACTGCATATCATGACAGTAACAGTGACATTAGACAAAAAGCCCTTTAGGTGACTCTCAGCTTTATCTTACTAAATTTGTAATGGATACATGATAGTTGCATTAGACAGATTCTACTGTATTATAGTTGCTGTCTAGTTTTTAAAAATTCTAATTGTAGGTATGAGATAATTGCAACATGGTAGACTATTCCTGATATTGCAGCATTGGACAATATATTTATTTAATATTCTGTAGCCTGAGTAATGAATAGCTTGTAGATCAGGTATTCTGACAACTAGTAGCTGCCTAACTCTACATGGGGCTAATAATTGGGCCAGCATAAGCCTATATTGCTGGTTCATATAATTAGGTACTTTCTACATAGATCTATCATAGATCTATGTAGAAAGTACCTAATTATATGAACCAATAGAAAAAAAAGTTTATTTTGAACAAAGACATAATGTCTTTGTTCAAAATAAACTTTTTTTTCTATTGATAATTAAAATTCACCCTAGACGCTTAAACAACTTTTAATAGTTTATGCATCTTTAAGAATAACTTAAACAATATTACAATGGGAGCAATATTAAAAATGTAGCTACCATTTATATTGAGAAAAAAATTCAATTCAACTGGCTTTTGTGCATTTCTATGGAAATTCTTGTTTATGGGACCAACTCAGAAAGTGGCTAAATTCTTGCACCCTGCTTTAGCACCCATTCATTATTTAACGTTAAGAGTTTTATTTGGTAGCTATACCTAAATGGTGTCTGAAATGAGGTCCACAATTTGATAATATTCAAGGAACGAACATAAATATTAACTTAAATGGCTGGCATTTAATTATCAATAGGCAAATGAACAGTTCTCATGCTAATTGATATGCACTCGTCATTGAGACATTACAAACTAAACAAGAACGTGTGGAGCAACTCAGCAAGGCTTACTAGGAGCTGGTGACGCATTACTACTCCAATTATTGAGAGACTAGTACGATAAAGTCAAAGTATCTTAGACAAACAAATCGTCGTACAGGTTCTGTAGCTGATAAACCGGATGGTTCAAAGATAAATTTTAACTCATGAAGTTCTATTTCACAAACTGAGTTTTATAAACATTATGCAATTGTATTGTTTATACCACAGAATAAACATTTTATAATCTATGGTATACACCATAAACTAATAATTATAGAGATCTCAACTCAATTTAAATTTCATAGAATTTCGTCAATTTCGAAATCTATGTTTACATGATGGGTGTGGTAGGGACGACATTTTTGAGATAGGAGATAGTAGAAAATACCGTTTTTGGGCATATACACATATTTTACAGTTTTCGCATTTTAGAGGACATTTCATATTTATATCTCGCCACTTAATTTACACATTTTGATACTTTTCTGCACTCTGCTTCATTTCAAAAATGGTGAATCTGACATGTGTGAATAAAGGTATTTGTGTTACCAACCATACTCAATAATCTGGACAAGATAAGTTGATTCAAATGTATTTAAATATTACATCAGTTATTTTTGATGTCATTAGACAGCCATGGTCTAGTCAAAACTGTTTAAAATTATCCACAAAATTACTACGATTTTTTAAATCTCGTCAATCGTAAGTAGGTTCGAACATGGACCCTGCAAAGCGAGTGTCTTACCAGGTTGCCAGTGAACGTCAGCGGATAATTGGTCTGCTTAGTTGAGAGAACAACAACTCATTATCCTACGGTTTATATACCTACAATGGTGCCAACATTTTATTTCAACTACTGTGATAGAAAGGTTCCGAAAACTTAAAGAAAACAATAATAAGAAATACTGAAAAACATGATACACTTACAGATGGTGCCTACGCAAAGCATTTAACTGGTGCTATAAATTTAATCAGAATATCTCCAGTCATATCTAGGTACCTAATGATTTATCATTACAATGATTAGTCTCTGTATTAGTAATTCAAATATTTCACATATTATATCGCTGATTTATCATCTTAAAGTTATGCTTGTCCACAATTGTTTGTAAGTATCTCATTTATGTGTGCATGTACCAGTTTATAGACACATTCCATCTATCATTAGTACCTGCCTTGTTATTGCTCTATTATATATTTATAAATACTGCCAAATATTTATATACATGGAATATTTTACATACATAGCGTTAATATTCTTTTTTTCTTAATATTCTTCTTTAAACTTTTCCCAAATTTGGTTGGGGCCGTGGGTCTGGATACACTTCTTGGGATCCATTGCATCCTCAGCTCAGCCCTCACATGACTCATATACTCACTGATGCTGTCTTCCCGTTTCGTTTTGGGTCTTAATCTTCTCTTCCTCCCACAAAGTTCACCTATCTCCTCACCACAGGTCCTGTCAAGTCTTCAACCGTTATCCTCTCCGTCACGTTTTCATTTCTCACACTGTCAAGATATTTCAGTCCTAAAGAACATTTTAGCTTGTTCATATCTGCCACCGTTAATAATATATGTTATTAATACTATTACTATGATTCTTGTAGCTAATTGTCGACGAGTTTGACCAATGTAGGAACAGTTTTGATTATCAAGACAAGAGAATTTGTAGACAATATTAGCTTTGATGATTGCAGGGTTGATATCTTTCAGATAAAACAATAGAACAACCTGTGTTGTTTTGAAGGATATATTGATTCTTCTGATAAAACAACGCTTTTTATTAATTTCTAGATGTTTTTGAAAAATATGTAGATCTGAATAAATGCAGCTGTATATTTGAAAAGAAAAAGAGCCATGGTTTTGGGCCAATGAAAATAGAGAAAATAAGCTGCTAATAGTAGCAGCAAAACATTTTAAAAGTTGTCCTTTAATTTCTTACATTCTGATTTGTTTGTGTATGCCTTTTTCAGGAAATTTCTATTCGGGATATCATAATTTATATCCAAACTTCAAACAACAAATTAAAGTATTGTAGGTATTACAAACATTAATGAAAATATTTGGGCTTCTGGTCTTCCCCAGAAAATAGATATCAAAATCGAGGCGGACCTAGAGAGTCTAGAAGTCAAAAGAGAAGTCAAAACAGTAAGATATATGAGAGAGCACTAAGGATGGAATGGGGAAGATCCACTGTACATTATGGCCACGAAGGAGGAAATGAAGAGACTTAAGACAACTAGAGGATGGACGGATGTCGGTAGAGCGGCGAGATCGAAGGTTGGCTACGATAACATCCCTAGAAAAGATAAAGCCAAAGGATCCGGCATCCCAACCTGGCGTAACCACACTGAATGCCTAGAGATCAGGACACAGATAAATGGTACAACCATTAGAGAGAGTGAAGCTAAAGAACGGAAATAACAAGCCATGAACTACCTGGGACCCTCGCCGCGGCTGACACCATTTTGTGATCTACGGAAAATACGGCAGCACTGATAGAGAAGCGATCCCCGGCTGGGTTTTGAGAAGAGGCCTCATGATCATCCTCAACGCCATAATGAAAAGTCTGGAAATCGCATCAGATTCCTTACGGACAGTAAATCCTCCCCACAGAAGATTGAGAACGTGAGTGAACTAAACTGAAGCACCATTTTGACGCAGATTATCAATACCTATGAAACCCTTAACAGCCAAGGAATAAAGATGGAGCTGCAGTGGATCCCAGTACATTGCGATATTGACGGTAACGAAGCTGCAGATGTGGAAGCAAAGAGAGGTTCTCAACTGGAGCAAGGTCAGATTCTTCTGGATGTCAAATCTGTAGTAACCGCGGCCAAATGACGGAAGACAGAAGAAGCTAAACTTCAACTCTATGATTTGGTACCGAACGGCTAAAGATATCCCTAAAGTGAACGAAGAGCTTACTCGCAAAGAGGACTTACTATTCACCAGCTACGAGTCTGGAAATGCCCGCTCCTTAGGAAGCACCTGCACTCCATTGGAAAGGCGGATAGCCCTTTATGCCAAAACCGCAAAATGGGGAGGAAGAGTATCCAGTGTTTCGCCTTATTGATTGCTGCCGTTGGGAAATGAAGAGGAGAAAGACCTTTGACCACCCTAGACCCAGCTGTGAGTTAATTTTCAGCAACCCCCCAAGGATCATCCAGTTTCTGGAGAGAATCGGCTGCGGACAGCGGACGACCGGGGCTACCCTAATCCAGAATTAAGAAGAAGAAGAAGAATATAAACTAGATTCAATTACTTGTATTCTGAATGATTAATTTGTGTATATTAAAAAAAAATATTGTTACTAAAAATGTTTAGAAACCTATATAAAATCAGCCACATTGCATAAAAATAACAAAAACATTTGTGGAAGCATATGAATAAAATATACATAAATAAGTATCATATGAGTGTTTTCGTTTATTCGAAATAAACTTCGTCAGGTAGGTATATTAGAATGTTTACAAAATTAAAGAAGATTATAATGTATATAAAATATTATAATAATAAGAGATTAGAACATTTTTAGAAAACAAAAGAACCAGAGTTAAAAAGATGTGATTTTGGTTTAGCTGATTTTATGTGAATAGCTTCTTTTATTTTAAGCAAAAATGTTATTTGCATTATCTGACTAAAAATAGTAGAATTTGAGTTCCTGAATCCGTTTTCGAAGATCTAAAATTAGAATTAATTTAAATGATAATTTTGACATTGAAGTATATAGAAAACCAACTTACACTAATCTTCTTCTGGATTTTTACTCTTGCTGTCCAATTCAATAGAAAACATGTTTAGTTTTAGTTTTTTAAGAGCTTATAATAGTGGTTCTTCTTTGAAAAAAAAATTAATATATCCAATATCTTAAAAAACTATCCTAATTGGTTTGTCTCTAAAATTATTAAAATATTCACAGATAACAAACACTTAAATGATTCCAAAAAATTATTGGCATCCCCTATGGTATTCAATCTCTAACTTAAAAAAAGAAACTCTATTACAATCTTAAATCTATTGATCCTGATATTTCTTGCTATTTTAAATCATTTAAAAGCTGATCCTGTTTTATAATTAATGATAGAAGTGAACTCCAATTAAAGAGTAGCGTTGTATATGTAAATACACTTGTCTGGGAGATGCTGCTATTTCTGACAATCGAAAACGGATTGAGGAACATATTAAAGTAAATAACTTTAAATTCTCCTATTTTTAGTCACATTCTATATTGTCAATTTTGTACAAAACCTAAATCTAATTTTAAAATAATAGATAATGCAATAACAATTGTATGCTTAAACTAAAAGAAGCTGTTCACATAAAATCAGCTAAACCAACATTTCATTCTCAAGTTTTCAACTCTGGTTCTTAGTTCACTCGAAAAATATTTCTACTCACTTATTATTTTATTATTTTATTACTTTATACACTTCTAATGTACCAATTTGTTATTTATAATAATCTTTTATCTGTTAATTACATTCAAGAAAAAAATACATATTTAAGATATTTACTATTGAATTAACATTTATTATAAACAAACAGATCGGCTTACAGGTACTGTAGCTGATACACTGGATTGTTCGAAGATACATTTTAACTCTTGAGGTCCCAATGGTATATACCATACAATAATAATAATAGAGTCAAATCTCATAGAATGTTGTTACTTACGAAATATAATATGATTATATAGTGGATATGGTAGGGACAATATGATACGGATATGGTAGGGACATATATGATATAGAAGATATTACACTTTTGGACATACTTACGTATTTTAAAAGTTAACATTTTTACAAGATATTTCAGATTCATACCTCACTAATTAATTTATACACAATTTGATACTTTCTCCACTCTGCTACATTTCAAAAATGGTGAATCGGACATGCGTGAATAAAGGTCTTACCAGCCACACCCAATAATCTGGGCAACATATGTTAATTAAAGTCTATTTAAATATGACAGAGTTTCTTTCTTTGTCATTAGACATCTATGGTCTGGTCAAAAAGTGTTAAATTCTCAACAAACCTCTACGATTTGTTCGAGTCTAATGAGACGTAGGTAGGATCGAACCTGTACCCTGTGACGTGTAGAGCGAGTGTTTTATCTACTGAGCTATTCAGGTTGCTAGTGAACGTCAGCGCACATTTGTTCTGTTTAGTGGTGGGAACAACAAATCATTATCCTACGGTTTATATACATACAACGGTGCCAACATTTTGTTTCAACTACCCTGATAGAATGGTTCCGAAAACCAATGACAGATTTAGAGAAAGTAAATAGATTTACTGAAAACCATAATACACTTACAGAAAAGTAGAAGTGAAATCCACATAGTTGTCAAGTGTTGTACTTCCATCTTATGCAAATTCAATTTTTCTAGATTGCACGTTCAGATGTGTTCTATATACGCAAAGCATTTAATTGGTGCTAGGTAATTAAAAATTGTCCTATAAATCTGATAAGAATATCTGCAGCTGAATCTAGGTACCTAATACTTTATCATTACAGTATTTAGCCTTTCTATTGGTAATTCAAATATATCACATATTACATCGCTCATTTATCTCTTAAAGTTGTGCATTTCCGCAACTGTTTGTTAGTGTCTCATTTATGTGTACATGTACAAGTTTCCAGGTACATTCTGTCTACATTAGTACCTGCTTTGTTATTGATCTATTATATATTTATAAATACTGCTAAATAAACATCCATGGAATATTTTAGATAGATAGCTTTAATAATCTTTTTCTTCTTCTTTTGACTTTTCCCACATTTAGTTGGGGCATGGGTGCGGATACACTTCTTGCGATCCATTGCATCCTTAGATCAGCTCCCACATGGCTCATGTTCTCACTGATACAGTCTTCCCGTTTCATTTTGGGTCTTAAACTCCTCTTCCTTCACACAAAGTTCTCCTCTCTCCTCACCAATTATCATATCAACTCTTCAACAGTCATCCTCTCCTTCACCTTTTCATTTCTCACAATGTCAAGTTTTTTCAGTTCTAAAGAGCACCTTACCATTTTCGTCTCTGCCGCCTTTAATATTAAAAGCTTTTAATATATACTACTATGATTCTTGTAGCTAAATGTCGACGAGTTTGCCCATGTAGGAATAGTCTTAATCATCAAGACAAGAGCATGTGTAGAAGACATTAGCGTTGAGGATTGCAGAGTTATTATCTTTCAGAGGAAACATTGGCCCAATCATTGTTGTTTTGAAGGATTTATTGATTGGTCTGTTAAACAAACTTTTACGTTTTTTGGCCAGCTGCATGGATGTGGAATCAAAGATTGGAACAGTGAAAAAAAGAAGAATGGGTACACTATTAGGACTAGTATTTAA
>JAUYWI010101627.1:0-11488 GCA_034780595.1 Parotoplana pacifica | reverse complement strand
CGGGACTTAGGACCCTCAGCGGCGAGTTTCAACCAGTTTTATGTGTACACAACCGTCACTCTTCCCATAATCTAGTTTTTATTCAAAATGTAAAAGGCCAAATAACCACTAGTTGAATTGTATAAGTGTTAAAAGTATATTAAACTTCTTGTTTTGTCACTAAATGCTAAAAAGTTGATGTTTCTCAATTACTTTCAACCTAAATTTATAGATTTTATCCTAAAATGTATAATAAAACGCTTTATTTTATATTTCATCTAAATCCTCCACGAACATAATAAAATCGGGTTTGTTTATTATCTCTAGGTCTTGGTATTTCACTTTAATGTTTGATTGATCAAAAGAAAACATCAAAAACTCAATTGAACATTTTCAATTGATTTGAAGAAATAATTTTTGGGACACTTGCTTCTTTCTAGAAATTGCCCCAACTGGACCCTTGGTGAGAGGCTTGAGGGTCCGCTCCCAAAAATGTGAAAATTAGATGTCGAATATATAGACGTTTTAAAATATATTAAGTGCATCTAGAAACAAAAGTACCCAACATTTATCGTGCAATGGGGCAATTGCTCCTCTTGCTCCTTCAGATCTAACACGTCTGCATAGAGAAGCACAACGTTATTTATAGTTTTAGAAGAATTAACTGTTCAGTGAAAATAAAAAATGCAAAGGGCAAAACCACAATGGTATTAAACGTCAATTATGAAATAACATTAAAAATGAAGACATTTTAAAAGTAGACACAATACCAAACGGGACATTAAAAAACAATGGTATGTAAAAATAAAAAAATCAATATTAGTACTTTTTAAATAATATCGTATGCATGATTGTACAAGTTTAATAAAATGAAGTAAAAATATATAGAAGGATTTCGATAAAATAATTTCAGATTTTAATAAAAATTTTAATTTTTGTTTCATAAATGGAATATTGGCGCATAAATAATTTAAAAATGAGCAGATTTCGAATGTTGAAGTATTAAAAAAAATTGTACGATCAATTTAAATATTTGTACGAAACATAAGTAGAAAAAATATCTAAAATGTGAAAGATACTCACATATGTTTTTTTGAAATTTAGATTACGATTAATCAAAAATCTTAACTTAAGGCATTTCTAGCTCCAGTAAATAAGATCAATCGGCCAGAGACCATTAAAAGATAATCAAAATTATTGACATATTTTAATTTGTTTAAATCAGAATATGAAATATAATATATATTTAGTAGTATGCAAAGGAGAAAGATATTTCTCCATTAATTTGAAAAAGATTTAATTCTAACAGAAATACATAATTCCATTCGTAATTTAATGAGCGTTTTATTGGTTGTTAATTGTTGATAGTAATCTTGCTTTTTAAATAATATTTTCATACTTATTTATTGAAATGTAATCCATATTTTCAGAACTATTTAGATTTACTTTTTTCTGACCAAATGTTAGTGAAATGAAATGATGATTAAGTATTTTGATTTTATATACAGAACTTTTAAATAATAAAGCAATTGTTATAATTTAAAATATTACGTTTTTTATTTAAAGTTCGAAAAATGTAAGTCACTGACTATACATGCAAGTTGCAACTTGCATTTTAATTAATAATTATGAATTTTCTATTACATGGTAAATTGTTAGTTAATAATGTTAGCATATAAAAAATTTAAGAATTGCATTGTAATAATAGCAAGTTTTTTATTACATAGAAAATAGTATTTATTTATTAGCTCACACCAAAAACCAATGCTGGATTGGATAGAATGGAACAATAATAACATTGTAATATATTATTACTAAAAATACATGTGTCAAGAATCTTGCCACACAAGGATTTACACTATCCGAAAAGCTAAAGTGACTCTCAACATAAAGTGTATATCCTTATGTGGTGAGAGTCTTGACACATAGTGCCAACCAATATTATTTACTACTCATTTGCCATATAATAGAAAATTCCCAATTATTACAATGCAATCTGCCATGTTATAGCTAGTCTCAAACTGTAAATGGTATTTTGGGGATATCAAATTACAATGGCTCAGGAGTGATCTGGACAAAGCACTGAATGCTCTCAATATCTCTGTTTGACTCTCTCAGTTTTTGTATGGTTGATGTCTGACCCTGGAGTTGTCCCGGACCCTGAAAGGGGCTGACTTAGGACCTCTCTCAGGTTTTGTTGTGTTGATGTCTGACTCTGGAGTTGTCCCGGACCCCCGAAAGGGGCTGACTTAGGACCTCTCAGGTTTTGTTGTGTTGATGTCTGATCCTGGAGTTGTCCCAGACCCCCAAAAGGGGCTGACTTAGGACCTCTCAGGTTTTGTTGTGTTGATGTCTGACTCTGGAGTTGTCCCAAACCCCCGAAAGGGGCTGACTTAGGACCTTTCTCAGGTTTTGTTTTGTTGATGTTGAAAGTATTTTACATGTTGTATAATTATGTAAATAAACAACACTCCTAACTTATATCTTAACTTTTTTCTTAATAGGGTAGGTGGTGGCAAAATCCAGAAATACTTCCACTAACTTTAAATGGGTGTATGTACGGAATGAATGCAATTTCCATGTTTAAAAATCTTTTATTATGTACATTTTATTCTTCATAAAACATATCTGACCTGACATATGCCTTTTTTCAAGTATAGAAAGCTATTTTTTTAAACTTCCATATTCACCCTTATCCTCTCCATATTCGCCCCTCTTAGGACATTTTATATGTTGTAAAAGTGCAATTGAAATTCATTAAATTTGTTAAGGTTTTATTAATTCTGAAACAAATATTTTGGTTTAGAACTTGGGCTATATTTCTTTCAAGCAAAATCTTTTTAAATTTCATAATTATACAAATTGCACCAATTTTTGACATATCTACAGAGTTATTTTCACATATCATAAAAGCAAAAGTGACTCTTGACACATAGTGCCAACCTTTTAAAGAAAATGGATGAGGATAACATTCTAATTTCATATTTTAGATGTTTTAGATGATTATGGTGATTTGATGTTTGGTACTAATAGACATTTGGACCTGAACCAATAAAGATACTAAGCAGACAAGTAAATTAGAAAGTGATCATTATTTAAATGAATTCTCAAATGATACTTTTGGGTACTTTTTTAAGTGGATTTTATTGATAGTGGTATAAAAGAATAATTACTATTTATTAGCATGATTTTTTTAATGCTAACTATACCTTGACATTTCACATAATGAAATTTAATTTATTATATTTTCTAACACTTAGGGGCCCCAGTCTGTTTTGTATGTATAAATGGGCCCATAATGAAATTTAATTTGTAAAAGTCCTTATTATATTTCTCTTTGGGCCCTGTCTATCTTTATCAAGATTTTATCTTTAAATTTCTCTTTACTTTTCAGTTTCTACAGTCAAGAAAGAAAGGATCAAACCATGGAAATTTAAATTTGTGCAAGAATTGCTGCCTGCAGATAATCTCAAAAGTTTGTTAATAGTGTCTTGGTTAAATGTAGACAGGATATTATTTTTTTTAACAACATTGCATTCAGTGATAAGGCAACTTTTCACCTTAATGGTTCAGTAAACAATCACAATTCTTTTATTTATGCAGCCAAATATTGTAACACACTCTCATTGAAACAAAAATGATATCGCCATCCAATACATGCTGGTCAACTGTTTCACCTAAATTTGGAATTAGATTTGAAATAATAGATACAACTATGAATGGTGAAAGATACTTAAACATGCTTAACACAATTGTTATTCCTTTACTCACAGATAGATGCAAGATGGAGTGTTACCTCACTGCTCTCTATCCATTAGAGATTGTCTCAACATCAACCTTCCAATTAGATGGATAGGTCATGGAGCATCAAATGGAAATGGATGTATGGAGTGGCCACCAAGAAGCCACTTCTTTCTGCATTGAATTTCTGGTTGGGAGATATTAGAAATAGACTGTGCCAATCACTCTTTTCCAATACCTTGCCAGAATTGAAACAAAATCTATCAACTCTTTTAGAAAATGTTGATATTGAAACTGTCAGAGACACTTACAAATCCTTTATATGGCACTGTAAACTATGTGGTCACATAGAACAATTGTTGTAGAATTGTTGTTGTACATTTTCTGGTTTATACCTTTTACTCTCTGGTTATACCTTTTTATGATCAATAAATGTCAATATTATTATGTTATCAATATTGATATTTCATCAGCAGGGAGATTGTGAACACCCTGTATACGCAATTTGAAGTACCTCAACATTAACCACAGGTAGTTTGGGGTCTTGAAAAAATACTTCCTCTGTAGACATTCTAGACCATTCTCGTGGCTGTTTAAAATTATTAAATACTATGTTATATGTTGACAATAAAACATATTTTAGTACATTCCACTTCTGTTTTTAGGTAATATTCATTGAAAATTTGGTAATCCATAGGTTTTTGTATTTCAAATTATTAGCAATTTGTCAAATTATTGACATTTGTTATCAATCATACAATACCTAATTTTTAATTTTAAAAATGTGAGCCCTATATTTTGTATGTACTTTTATTTTTCATATAATTTGTTCCATTATTAATTTACTTGTTTCTTGCTTGTTATTAATCAAGAATTATAAGAGTACTCTTAAGGCATCTGAAATTAACATACAGTGGCAATAATAATAATTAATTGTTATCAACATTGCTGAGAGTGCTTATTACTTTCTTTTTCAATAAATAAAAATCTCATTAAATTAACATTGCAGCAGAGTTATATACTTTGCCACATTATTTTTGTATTATTATGTGATGTATACTACATTTAGATTCTGATGACAAAGAATTTTCAGTCTTCATGGCTTACATTCTAAGAGAGATGAGAAACTCAACTAAACCCTACTGTGAATTTTGCAAGAAAGTTTTCAATTTGTCTACCATGGGTATTGGAGCATTGAAATCACATTCAGCATATGTGAAGCCCAAAGCTTTATTGGCTGGGGATTACCAAAGAAAGGAAGTGTAACTAAAAATAAAAGATTTGTTTGATGTGTAGCCTCAATTAAAAGCTGATACTGAAAAGTTACCTTCTACTTCAGCATCAGCATCTTTTAATATCCAGCAAATGAAGAAGCATCATTAAGAGCACAAATATTATAGACTTTGAAAGCTGTCACATATATGTATTTTTTTTGTTTTTAATAAAATTCTTGAGAATTAATATTTTGTTGGTATATTTTGTTGGTATATATACTTCCTGGTTATATATTTTGTACTACCTGCCATTTATTGTAACTTTCTCATCATTGTTTTTCTGATATTTTGTTGCTAAGGACAGTATTTTTGCTTGTTTCTATTGCTATTTAAAGTTATTAAATATACTATGGTATTTTAATTTTTTGCTGGTAAACCATAAATGTATCAGTTGTGTACTATTTCATAAATGTTGATTTATTTCCTTTTAATTTGTGTTACTTCAGATGTGTTTTTTTCAGATATGTAAATACATGCCATTGTAGCCAGGAAGTATACCCAATATTAAGATTACACCTCAGTTATTGGTGGTTGCAGCTTCTCCATGAAGAAAATATTTTGAGTATCTTGATGAAAAGTAGAGTAGGCTTTAAAAATAATGTCTCTATTGAAATTGATCATTTGAAAATCAAGAAGCACCAACTGGACTTCATAAGCAAATTGATGCTTTGTGTGATAAGGCTTTGGAGACTAGGATTCTAAAGCATCTATTGTAAAAGGCATCTATTGTTAAAGGCATTAAGAGAGGCATGTAAATTGCATGAATCAGAACTAATAGAGACAAAATCTGACATTAAGGCCAAATTCCATGAATTGGAATGATCATTTGTGCAGCATGGATACATATTTATTTATTTTTTATAAAGTATCATTTGTGCATTTAAAATGGATGCAAACATTTCTTACATGTTTTTTTATATATTTTTTTATAAAGTATATTTTTGCAATTCCATAATCAGTTCATTGTTATTCACAAATAAATCATGAATTAAGTAGAGGTACCTTTGTAAAATATGTTAAGAGAAAACTATCCTATAAACTAAGTCCTAAAACATTGTATTAGGTCCTTAAAGGACCAAATAGATTTCCTGGACCAACCCTTATGAATTGAACTATCATTCTTGCTAAGGATTAGGAGATGTCTTCAAACAAATGTTTTCAGGCAGTGACATTGCAGCTAAATCTACTTTGGGAAAAGATATGGTTCAGTATACTGTAACCTATTGTCTTGGTCCTTCTTTCATCAACATTTATGTTTAATTTTAAAGAATCTGCCTAAATAAATATACATATACAAGAAGATCAAGTAGATATACTTGTCCATTTATGGGATGAAATCAAAGAAACAAGCAATCACCAGGTACTGATATTTTTTAAGAATCCTTCTGCTAAAAAAATCTGACATAATTTCTTTCAAGAATAGAGCTGCTTGCAGTTTATTGGTCCAAATGTTTATTATAAACACAAATATTTTTCTTAAAAAGTGAAGATAGCCCCAAACTTTTGGAGACAGTGCCATGCAGCTTACATATCCTGCACAATACTTTCCAAACTGGTTATAAATCAACTGGTTGGGATTTAGATGCTTTATTAAATCTCTTTGGTTTATTTTCAAATATTTCCCATTTATTATCTATTTGTTGTGAGAATGCAATCTTTCCATTGAAATTTTGTAAATGCCACTGGGTAGAAAATTCTAAATTTGCTGACAGAGTTTTTTAAATGTGGCCAAACATTAAGATGTGTTCACTTTTTCTCCCCTCCAGAAGACAAAATATTGAAAAAAACTCAGTAATACTTCATTCACCAAAATCCATGTGAAGATGCTTTCATTTTTTCTAAACTGGCTTTCTTTAAAGCTGTCAGAAATGTTGTCATTTATTTCATTTTAAAGATTTCTTCTTACATAACAAATTAGGAAATGTGTGCAACATGTTCATTTATTAATGAAATCTGTATACATTTCAAGAAAAGTTGTGGTCTAATTACCTCCTTAAATATAAAAAAAACAGATTATAATATTTTTGATAAAAAGTTCCAACAAAGAATTATTTTTGTTAAATACAAAAAAGATACATAGCATTCTTTTTTGTAACTAAAAAGTGTCAAAAGTTGACCACTTAAAAATCCTATAATTTAAAGAAATATGAAGTGTAATTTAATAAGTATTATAATAACATATGAATAGTTTGTTGGAATTCCTTATATTTATCTATTTTCTATTTGGTAGGTCACTAGTGTGCCAAGTAGAAAATCTATAGCTTTATTCCAATGCAGGCATTGAGGTCCACTATTTTGGACCTAGAACTAATTAAAGTATTCAACAATCAATTTTGGTGACTAAATTTATTCATAAACCACTAAAATTGATCTAAAAGGTCATAATAAACCATTTTAAATTAATTTAAAAAATATATAAATTTTATGGACCTGCCCACATAAACCAACAACCTTAAATGTAATGAATTCAATTTCTAATAGATCATTTCTAAAATTCTTCTTTAATCTAAATATCAAATCTGAGCAAGATAAGATGTTTGATTTAGATGTTAGAGCAATTAAGTTGATTTTTGCCCAAAACATGGATTTGTTACTGAGTATACAATGGACCTGCACACCAAATGTTATGTAAATCAGACAAACTATTTAATTTTAGCCTTTTGTGACATCCCCATTATCATTTTCTATAAGATATGTTTATCCTGATATGGAGAATAAAATCTTTACCACAGCAAACATACAAAATTAAAAAATAATAAATAACATGTATCAGGCCTTCAACTGTACTAACATCATAGTAATGAATAAATACAAGTTGCCTCTGTATCAAATTTTATCCCAATCCATGTGCCACCCATTATCAGGTGCATAGGCAAAAAGAGCATTATCAGCCAAGGGTTAAGACAGGCTAGGCAGTAGAAATACAAGAGTAGAGTCATAAAATCAAAAGTTTTAGAATATTACATGGTTCCATAAGTTCCTAATAACTTATGAATTGATGTCCAATTTCATTATTAATACTTCCTATACTTTGGTTTCCCTTTCTTCCATTTGTTTGATGGCTTTTCAGATCTCTTATGATCAAAGATACTGCCCAATTGTTAATATTTATAAATAACTATAAATCTGGGTTGTGTCACTTTTGGAATATTCTAGATAATGATTCATATTAGTGTTATTAATCCAAAAATAGACATATATAGAAGAATATATAGTAGTTTGATATTAAAGTAATTAAATTTGGTGCTATAATATATCACATGTTTTGTTAGTAGACATTTGAGTATCTATGAAACTTCTGATTTTCTACAACAATATTTAATTTATAGAACTGCATTTAAATGGAATGCTAATGAGGTCATTAATTAAACATTGTATTTTTTTATGCAGGAAATAGCCGTTTTTGATGATGGATTATTGCAGTTAATATGCAATAATTTTTTTCTTCAAAATATGAAACTTTTAGCTTTTTGGGAAACCATTTTTCTGTTTCATTTTTCAATTTGTTTTACAAACAAGAGACAATTATAATTTGCAAGGAGTCAACGTTTTCAATTCGAGAATGTCATAGAGAGAAAACCTTTGTGACAGACATCACAACTATCTAGTTATCTATATCACACAGCTATCAGTCTCACACATAGATTTTTGATTATGTTGTACCTCACTAGATGCAATAGTGTTTGCAATTTCATGAATATAGTTTTATGATTTACCATGTCTATTAAATATGTAAAAAAATACTGGGTTGAACAATATCTAGATAAATGTTTCAGACAAATCCATTGAAGGCTCTGAAAATAGAGCACTCTGTCACCACATTTGATTAAAAATATAGACTAAATAGATTTGAAAAGTATTTATTCAGTTTTTGTTTAATCAATCGTACTTTTAAAATCAATGGGGTATAAAAGACATGATTGATAATTTAATCAGTAATGAGTGTAATTATTGTTTGGGTCTGTTTTGTGTTTCTATGGTTTATTTTATATGTTTTATAGGAAGATAGCCAATCACAACGTCGAGTAACAGGAAGAGGGCGTGGTTTAAGAAGTAAAAACCAATCTAAGATTGGGTCAGAACCCGGAGAATCTTTTACTGAATTAAGTCAATTGTCAATTGCTTTACCAGATTCTTCTCAACAGATATCCGCTAATTATTGTCCTCTTCCATCAGATGACGGTTGGGGTGAACCAGAGATACAATTAGGTGCTTATGGCGATGTACAAAATGAAAAGCGTAAATAGTTGACTTAATGTTCTAAGCTCTAGTTTTTATCAAATGTAGAACCATTATTCATATGTTATCTTTTAGTGCGCTACTAGCGGTGCATTTGCAAACGACTATTCAAATTTTTTATATCAGGTTGAGTCAAAAGACATATACACTTTTCTATCTATTTTTAGCTTTTGGAAATTCCATTTCGGAAGTATACTAGCTTTTGGAAAATCCATTTCTGAGGTATATTTAGCATTTTGAGGTATATAAATGTAAGTCTAGTAAATTGTAACATAGCAAGCATAAGCAACAATGCAGGCTACAGAAAGATTGTCATTTGAAGAAAGAAAAAAAATCTGAAATTGTATTTTAAATATGAAAGCATTAACCCCAATGTACATTACAGTTTACCTCAGATCCAGCAAGTCGTTTGACAATTTCAAGATTAAGAGATAAATTTGAGGAAAAGAGAACTGTTTGTGAAAGTGAATCAGGTCGACCAAGAAGTTCCCATAGTGGTGACAATGTTGTGCATTTTGTGATAGCCCAAAAAATCCACCCGATGTTTTATTTTCAAGAAATGGGCATTTCCCGGTCAACTGTATGCAAGATACTCAAAGATGATGGAATGAAGCCACATGGTCCCGAACTGCTTCATCAGCTTATATAATTTAAATGTATAAAATCTTATAATAATTATTTAATTATAAAAGCGCTCCAAATAGCTAGGGCTATGTCACAGAAGTGTTAAATAAAAATTGATAGAAAAGTGTATAAGTCGTTTTGACTCACCCCGTAGTTACTTGTCATTGATACTAATTTCTATGCTTCTTTTATATTTTGTTATTAAATAGTTAATTATTAATAGTTCTCGATACATAATGAAAAAATGGTCATTGTTGTTTACTACCAAATACAATACTGTATATAATAAACTTTATTTGTAGGCTCAATCTTTGCTAAAAAAAGTGTCATGTTAAGTATGATAAACCTATGACCACAAATCAAGTACTTATTGACAAAAGAACTTTCAATTTGAAATTATTTTATCTTTGTTTAGCCACCTTTAAATAATAAATTATATTTAGCAGAATTTGTTTTTCTTGCAGCTTTATCAAGCAAGGAAATTTCGTACTTGAACAAAATTCTAAATAGTCAACTTTTAGAAACTAGTGTACATGATATAGAAATACTGAGGAGCAATCCAGAACATCCATTATTTTCAGTGAAATCTTTCCAAGATCTGCGTTTGTAAGTTATTTACTTTCTACATACTTATTTGAATAAAAGTATTCCAATTCACGTGTATTTACTTGTTAATTTGTAATCAGTCATTTCTACTATCTTTTTAGACAAGAAAATTTGTTTAGAGGAATCGCTGCAATGGGATATGTGAAGCCATCTACTATCCAGGAGCGTGCACTACCTTGTCTACTCAGCGATCCGTAAGTTAATATGTACTTATATGTATGGTCACAGTAGACCTTAGGCAGTTCCGTGTTGTTTCTAAATCATCAAAAATATGACTCACATGATTTGTCATTATAACATAGGAAATAAGCAAAAATATTAACTCTCAAAACCTTGATGAAGGATTTGAGTTTAAATTCCATATTATGTATGTGGCTTTTGAAAAACATTAATATAAATTCTTTGAAACTTTTATAAATCTAATTTCCTTTTTACTAAATGTGAAGTTTTGTTATAAAAAAACATTTTTTATAATTTTAATTCAATATTCTTACATGCGCAAACCAGCACTAGGCTACTGTATTAGAATCATTTGAATCACTCTGTTCATGTCAATCATTCATTTAATAATTGTTCTACAGACCCCAAAATATGATCGCACAATCCCAGAGTGGAACTGGGAAAACAGCTACTTTTCTTCTTACGATGTTGAGTCGTGTCAATGTGAATTACAATTATTGTCAGTGCTTATGTATGGCGCCCACTATAGAATTGGCAACACAGATAGCTGATGTAGCTCGGACAATGGCCCATTTTATGGAAAATTTAAGTATTGGTCTTGCCATTCGAGGCACTCTACGTAAGTTGTTATTTAAAACGTAGGGATAATTTGAATAAAATTAATGCCTCGTAGACTTCCCTAAAAGTCATACTTCCAGTGGATGGATTAGGCTGAAATTTGGAACTAAAGACAAAGTTAATTGAAACGGTTATTTTCGGGCGGAAATCGACAAGTTATTACTGAAGATGGAAAATGTGAGCAAGAAATAAGAACTAGAATAGAAATAGCTAAGGCAAACTTTATA
>JAUYWI010101616.1:0-11489 GCA_034780595.1 Parotoplana pacifica | reverse complement strand
AGACCTAAACATCATGAGATCCGAATAAGGAGATCTAAACATCCTGAAATACGAATAATGAGACCTAAACATCCTGTGATACGAATAATGAGACCTAAACATCCTGAAATACGAATAATGAGACCTAAACATCCTGTGATACGAATAATGAGACCTAAACATCCTGTGATACGAATAAGGAGACCTAAACATCCTGAAATACGAATAATGAGACCTAAACATCCTGAGATACGAATAATGAGACCTAAACATCCTGAGATACGAATAATGAGACCCAAACATCCTGTGATACGAATAATGAGACCTAAACATCCTGTGATACGAATAATGAGACCTAAACATCCTGTGATACGAATAATGAGACCTAAACATCCTGAGATACGAATAAGGAGACCTAAACATCCTGAGATACGAATAAGGAGACCCAAACATCCTGAGATACGAATAAGGAGACCTAAACATCCTGAGATACGAATAAGGAGACCTAAACATCCTGAGATACGAATAAGGAGACCCAAACATCATGAGATCCGAATAAGGAGACCTAAACATCCTGAGATACGAATAAGGAGACCCAAACATCCTGAGATCCGAATAAGGAGACCTAAACATCCTGAGATACGAATAAGGAGACCCAAACATCCTGAGATACGAATAAGGAGACCAAAACATCCTGAGATCCGAATAAGGAGACCCAAACATCCTGAGATCCGAATAAGGAGACCTAAACGCAAGACACCTACTGTGACTAAGCACAAAAACAATCAGCAGAAGCATGTTCTTTTCTTTCTGCACCTTTTATCAAAAAAACTATTTCATATAAAAACATACTTATCATTACATGGGCATGTGCATCCAGTGAACTTGACCATTTGAAGGGTGGCGTTTGTTGTAAATATTCTAGTTTTTCTTATTTTTACTACTTATGGGTAGCTAGTGAAGTAACTTAGTGAAAATGTAATTAGTGGACAAAAAAGGTGTTTTGTCGAACGAAGAATAAATAACCATGGGTGATTTCAAAGCTGGTCTTAAGACTAAACCTCTATTGGTTTCAAGGTTATCTTTAATTTCACAAACAACCTAATTATAAATAAACCTTTTCAGAATGGTATAATAATCAAAAGCTCTAGGTTAATATAATTTTCTATTTCAAAATTGGTTTTAGAATCAGCTAAAAATCTTAAAACCAATAGAGGTTTTAGTCTTAAGGCCAGCTTTGAAATCATTTAATGAAAAACAAACCATCAGAATCTATCTATTTGCTGTTTTATAAAAATGTTGTTTTTCTGCAAATACCCCAGACCAATCTAGTTTCTAAGAAAAGCATGTGACAAATGAATAGTTTGTAAGAAAACGTTCTCAGCCTTTATAATATTCACTGGATATCCATGTCAAAATGCCAGCATTGGATTGATCGCATACTTTCCAATAGGCTTTGCACATTTCGAGAAAAACAGAACATTTTTATGAAACAGGTCAAATGAGACGTTGACAACAATCAGAACAGGACCGGCGATGCCAACGTATTTTGATCAAATTTACAATACGTTTCATGTTACGTCTCATGCGTGTATTGGACAGGACATAAACACAGGGGTCACAAATCGAGGTCACCGGGACACATGAAATGCCAATGATGTGAAGAACAGGCTCTTGAAATTTCAGCAGCAAATCAATAAAATAGGGCAGAAAGCAAATGCAATACACGACGAACAACGTGGCCATCGAGCGAATCAATCGCAGACTGTCATACTTTATTCTAGTGCAGGGATCGCGCTTTCTCGAGTTGCATTTGCAAGCGCAGGACTCTCCTGATTGTTGTTGTTGTAGTTGAGGATCACCAGCTGATTCCAAATGAATGACTGATGGGCGATATCCAATTGACATTGCTGCAATTCTTCGGTAGTGCTTCTTAAAATGGCAGAAAATTCGGAGATAAACTATTAGCATGAGAGCCACGGTGAACATGATGAAAGCCAATTCTAATCCCTGAATTGCCTCACCTCTGCTGGAACACCACTGAAAAAATTGATCGTATTCCACATTGGTAGACGGAAAAAACCCCGCCATGTAAAATAGGAAGATGGCTAAAAGAAAAACTAATACCACTGCATAAGCTCGGCCCTTCCGAGTTTCCACATAGGTGGAATGAATATAGGAATGTACTATTAGTAAATATCGATTAACTGATATAGCCAGCAGGGACAGGACACTAATAGCCACACCAAAATGAGTGAATCCCATATGAATGCGACACAAGTCGTGCCAATATCGCACTGGTCGCACATGGTTGGCGGCATTGAAGGCGGTTGTGGTGGACAACAAAAAATCGCCCATGGACATGAGGAAGACCAAACAGTCGTCCATCTTGATGGGCAGATTCTGCTGTCGAAGGCTGGGAATGAACCGAACCAGCAGCACCGTTATCAGAATGGGGGCATTGAGCAGCATACCCAGCAACGAGATGGAGGCTAGTAGACTGAATATGAGGACTGAATAAGGGCTTGATCCAGAGTGGTCCGATCGGAAGGTCGTTACTGTAAAATTAGATACCATATTATAAACGTTTTACTGACTAACCAAATGTTTGATTAAGATGTTTACGTTTTTTATAAGTTCTTATCAACATGCCAAAGTGTTATTGTTTCTTATCTGAGGTAATGAAATATGACACGTGTAGGCTACCTTCGGTTGATTATCAAGAAATATAAAAGTACAATATATCATGATCCATTATTTCCATCGTAGAGTTGCAAATCTTTGTAATACATCTACTCGAAAAAATTATAAATAAAAATTTATAACAAATTCCGAGTTACTAAATTATGTTTCCTGAATACCCCATGGCCGGCTTAAAAGGTTTTGAGCTAACACAAAGAGGTTAAAAAATATTTTAATCTAGCACCTAATAAAAATCCAGAACATATTGGAGGGTGGCCTTAAATATCTTTCGGTTTAGGGCAAAGCCTCTAACGGGATCCAAGAAAAAGCCACAGTGGGGTCGAAGATAGAGCCGGTGTGTATAAGAAAGCCTCTTCTATACAGGCTGTCCCTAAAATTATTATTCCCATGGATGGTTGGGGCTAACATTTGGTACACATGTACCTTGGAAAGATTAATCGATACTTTTTAAAAATCCTTTTTTTGGGGGTCGGCCAAGGTCTAAAAATTAAAGTTTGTCCGATTTACTTCAAATTTAATGTGTGGGTCAAGTAGCACAAATCAATAAATATTTTTTAAATATCTATTGATTATCGATATTTTTGTCCAGTCACTTAGAACCAAATATATAGATTTTGTTTCCAAAAAGCAATCAATAATTAATATTTTCCACAAATCTGTGTGACAGATTCGATTTCCCCATCTAAGAAACAGATTGGACTTTTATATACTCGATAAAGCGCAGTGACTATGGAATATGCAGGAAACATGTAGTACATGACGTGGTAACAGCATCTCCTATTAATGGAATGTACACGTATAAAGCCGCCATTTATAAATAGTAGGTAGCTAATAACCTGAAAATCAGGACAACTTTGCATATTCGAATTCTAATGCAGATTTTGTGTAAATGTTCAACGTAGTGCATAATACAACAGCACCAAATTTCTATTGAAAAATGTAACTCATCCAACAAGGATCGTTTGAATCACTTTGGCGAAACTTGAATTTTGTTCCATTAGATTAGCTAAATGCACACAGTTGGGGGTGGTTCAAACGGTCTCTGTTGGATGAGATACACTAAAAGTCGCAAAACTGGAGAACCGTTCTCTACGTTTATCCTGTAGAAATAATACCACATTATCTTCTGGTTCAGGAACTTTGGACTCCAACTGTCCCATATTATTAGTTCGTTTTTACAAAATATTTGTAAGAAATGTTATATAATTACCAACAATAATCGTTGATCAATTATATAATTAACATGTGGTAGGCAAATTAATCTGGTTCATAAATAATTCCCATTGAGCACAAATTGTTTGTAAGTTTGTCAATTTTTTCCGCATTTCTGGGTGGATCAAGGCATTCAAAAATTGTTCCACATCTACTTGCATTTCTGGCAAAGTGTTGAATTCAATGAACGAACCTATTGCCATATTTCTAAACATATAACGATCAAGCACATTTAAGTCGGTTGCGGGATTTTCTGCACCACCATATCATCCAAGAATTGCTCAACGATACTTTAATGCGGCCGGGCATTGTGATGCATCCTCAAAAGGTATTCAGTAGGAATACCGTTAGCACGAAGATGTGCATAAATAAATGTGTTGAAATACCAATGTTTTGTACACAGAATAGTTGGGTCAGCCTTAGTGCAAAGAAATCCATATTCCGGTAGTTTATGGAGTTGGAGATTTCTTTGCACCATTTTCTTTTAAAAACGAACTAATATCTGGAACACCCATCAGACACTGCGTTATAGTGCACAAATACCAGCTGGGCAGACCTCAAAACGGACTTATAATTGGTTTACAGCCACCTTGAGCAGCACCATATATGATCTACTAGTATTGGTAGCCATTGTCAAACAAGAACAGGGACATCGATAATACGACTTCCTATGCGGGCAGGAGAACCGATATCCAAGAGAAAATAAATGTAAAATGTACTGGTATTCTAGAAAATTTAATAAAAATGAAAATAACGAATCATAGATAAACAGTAGTACAGTATTATACAAATTATGAGAACAATAATTCCTTTCAATAAAACAAACCATCTGTAGGTACATTTAACAAGTTTCTAGAAGAAAACCAACGACATATTAAATGTTTGTTTTTAATACAAACTTTAAAAAAATGTAATTATTTCTTTTAATTTAACGTGCTGTTTTTATCTAAGACACTTTTCTATTTCTGTTATGTTTTTGATATTTTTATTTTATAAAAAAAATAAAGCACTTCTCATTAAACTAGAATTTCCCTAAAGATAAAATTTTGAATTAAAAAAAAAATTTCCTCCTCAATAATTGTCAAATGTAATGGAATCGTCACAGCAGAAATTCTCCAACAACTTTCTATGTAAACGTTTCCTCACGGGCTTAGAGGGTATCAGTAAAAAAACCACCTCCCACAAAGATTACATACAAACAGCCAATTGTTTTTAAAAGAAAAATAACAAAGAGAAGACTAGGCCGATATCGATTAATCTTTCATCACATTTGGTGGCCTCTCAGGATGCACCCTGTCACTAATATAAATAGTTTATACTTTCAAAAAGCCGTACAGGTGTATAAGTAACGTAAAAGATGAAATAAATAAAGTATAGTACAGTACAGAACATACGAGGCTAATCATAATGAACCGGAGCCTCTCACCAAACGTTCCCGGGTGAATTCACAAAACATTTGAGATCATACAAAGCAAAACTGAAGTGGTCACAGAGATTGTTCCATAAAGGACAAATACAATTAGTCATCAGACAAACTCTGAATACCCGCTCGTATATTCAGTCTGTCCCTCCTATAACCCTCCAGTATGTCATGTCTCTGAATGGTCGTGTCTATTGTTCCAGAGCAATAATTTATGTTACAAAATCATACGGATAGACCAATTATTATTAAACAAACAAAGCCCGCAGTTTCAAAGGGCAGGCCATTCAATCATGACGCCCATAAAGCGGTTGGAAAAACACAAATAATGTACAGAGATATGATACACGTTTGCAACATGTAATAAGTATAAAAAACGCAGTTGAAATGGCAACACGCGTCAGTGTGGTGGTGGTGCACAACATAGCAAACTCATACGGACGTCGAAAGGCACAATCAAAATATTCCGTTCCGTTCTGTTCTGGCTCAACAAAGTATAGACACAAACAAATGTACAGAAAACGATCAAGTGGTTTTGTACTCGTAGTACATACAACTTAATTGTACGGTATCCTGATACATTATAATACGTGAACCAAAAAAGCAATTGCATTTAACTGATAAGTTAAAAACATAATAAACTGAATCATAAAATAAAACATCTCACTTAGTATGTAAAGGTACAATTAGGCATTTCTAAAAAAAAGAAAACTATGTATTTTATTTTTAAAAAAACGCTGTACAATTTATGTCCAATGTTGATGTCAATTATTTGGAATAAGAGATATATCTTATGAACATTATGCCAACTTCTAAACTACACAGGAAATCGATAGAGTTGTCTGGAGAAAAACAGCGTTTTTGTTTTGTTCTAAATTTACCAAAACAAACCAAATCGAGTCTAAGAATACAACAATGAGAGCACTAAATCGAACTGTTTCCACACAACAACAACTTTCCTACAGCACATTTCAACGTCAATGGTCACATACTATCTGGTTTTCTTTTGTGTTTAAATTTCCGAGTAGTATGAATAAGTAGTATATTTTTATCAAAATTTTTTTATTATTGCTCCTATCTCCAAACAACCTAAACAAGCATAAAATTCCAAGTTTTCTATCAGGCCAGTGTTTCATTTCCCGAATCTAACCACTTTTCAAAGAATGACGGCTATACAGCTCAGCAGAGATGGTCCCATCCACAAACCAAGCATGCCATCAAGATGCCTGGTCCGTGCAATTAAAATGGGACTACACGCATGCATACACATCAGTAAAAAATATCACATCTAGCCTGTAGTGTCGACAAAGATCTCATAGAAAAATGCAGATCACACTTTCTGGCCCCGGAGATGGGGCCAGTATTTGATCGAAGTACATTCAGTCCAGAGAATACGTTGAGAGTACATAATACGTTTGGAACATCACACGCTGCGGGCAGGATACTTGGCCGCACCGGAATCCTGACCAGTGAACTGCGAAACCATCGACCGGACAGCGGCCCCCGTAAGGAAGGAGCGATCAGCCTGGCTCAGTTCCTGCTTGGCACCGATGCGACAGCGAAGATAGCCATAGAAATTGTCACCGGACAGACTCAGGGCCACCAGGACCACCATCAGCCAGCGCAAATTAAGGGAGAATATCGTGGCCACCAGGAAGAAGCCCCAGACGACCAGACTGGCAACCAACCCGGCCCAGAACAGACGAGCCTCACTGGCTGACTCAGCGGCCATATGCCCATGGCCCAGCTCGCCGCCCTGCTGACGCCGCGACTCATAGACCCAGTGGCTGATGCCCTCGTCGTCCACATAGTTCCACCAGCGCAGCCCGGCCAACAGTCGGCCCGTGATATTCTTGGTGGTCCAGAAGTCCATAGAGAGCAGGAGGACCACGGCCACGAAGCCAGTGATGAAACTGGTGGTGACCCAGCCACAGAACAAGTAGGTCAGGGCCGCTGCCACACGTAACAGCAGGTGGAATGTGAGGGCAACGGGATGGGGAAACACCCTCCCGGATGCAGGGACCGAGCTCCCGAACTGGGTGCCTCCTCGTGAGCCAGTCTCCCCAGCCAGAGACAATACCACCTGGTTGCCATGCTCATCCATTCTTGTAAATGAATCTGTAAAAACAAAAAAACACAATGTAATGATTCCCAGCTACGTTTTATTCAAATGCAGAAACTCATTAATTCTCACACAAAGAATCTGTATCACAATGTAGTTTTCTAACAAAACTAATACAACAACTGACGAATTGCTTAAGAGTAATAATAAAAAAACAGGAACACTTTGATAAAAATATACTAATTGTTCATATTACTCGCAAGTGATAGCCCAGGACAGCTGTTTCGGCCTTGTTGGGCCTCATCAGCCAGGCATAATCACAGCCTGAGCAATATAGAATGTTCGTATATTTCATATTAAAGCATAAAATAGAGGAACATTTGCAATAGTTGTATAAGAAGGGTGAAAATAGAAGATTTTCAGAAGAAATATGTTGGAAAGCCTGTTTTCTTAATAAAATCCGGATCCTGAGAATTGCAATAATAAAAAAACAGACATACTTTGATAAAAATGTACCTCATTCAAAGTATTCGCCAATAATAGCCCAGGAGAGCATTTTCAATTAAGGAATGGTGTACATAGATAATATAAAATATTTAGTGAATTTGTACCTAACTAGTTCGTAATACCTACTTCTATTTTAAATGTTTTTATAAAATGCGTATTTAAGCCAATGGCAATTGGTTGCCTTGCCTAATGGCTTTATAGGATCGTTGAAAATGAACCATTTTTGAGTCTTTCGCATGTAAGGTGAAAACGTGTATTGTTCTCGATGTCTCTTATTGGTTCAGACGCCAATGATGATTCAGTGTGCTAACATTAAACAAAATCGGTCAATTATTTTGAAAGAGACAGTTTCTCAAAATCCGGCTTTTTCTTATTATGTATCTTTTTCTACTTCTTTTTATTATCATTATTCAACACCGATATTATAGTCTAAACATTAACTGATTTTAATAAAATTTGATACTTAGAGTATCTTTGGGGCAGGAGGAAAGATTGTTTTTGATTGTGGTTGCTAGGGGCCTTAATATTACATAGAAACAAAAAACTTTACAACTATACTTGTTTGGTTCTTTGACCACATGAAACCTTATTATCAACTTTTAGCTAGGCAACATATTATGGGAACAAACAATGTTTACCAAAGTATCTCACAAAACTAGGCATGTTTGGCATTTGACCACATGAGACCGCAGTTCAGTTATTATATATTTATAAACTTTTGTTTAATCAATTTTCCGCATAGCAACTGTTGCTAGGGTCACCAATATAACATAGAAATAAGCAAAATATTATTTTTATGGTTGTTTGACCCCAGAAAACCGTAAATAATATATCTAACCATTCATTTGATAAAAACATTACTTTCACAGTGTAAGCCAAATAATAAAACAAATTCACTTTTCCCATGATGATGAGCAAAAAAGTTTCAAATTCTTGGTTGTTAATATTATTACCTACACTTTTGTAAAAGTGGGTTTATTTTTCTTTTGATAATGTGCTTTTATCGCCTAGGAGCTGTTGCTACAGCCATTTTTAAAAATTAAACTACCATTTTCAAAACTACTCGATTGAGTGAAACCCTAGCTAGCATTATCGATTTTACAAAGCAATACCAAATTAATATGAATTCATTACAAAAAGAATGGACAGTAAAGACAATAAAGTGTTTTGACTCAAAACAACATTTTTGCGTGTTAACACTCACCATGTGAATATTATTCTGTTTAAAAATAGAGTTAACAAAGTCAATAATTGTGAATAACTTTTAAGATAAGGAAGTAAAATTGGACATCTAACAAATTTATTTTCCACAAATAGCTCCTATACTCTAAATATCATTTACCATAAAAACAACAGGTTACAGTTTTATAGTGAGAGCTAACACCCAACAAAGATTTCATTTATTTTAGGGCTTGAGTTAACACATTTTGACGATTTTTTAGTCTTGAAATCTTTTAGTAAAATATAACCGATTCCATATAGATAGATAGATAGATACAAGATGTACCTAACATATGTAGGTCAGAATCAACTACAACAGAAGTTCTGCTTACTTTTATATCTATCCCTTTCCATTATAACACTGGTTACTGCAAAAATCAGAGCAAGAACCAAACAAGTCAGAATGATGAACCGATAATTTATCATAAAAACCGCCATATTTGCTGCTGCACAACAATGCAAAAACCAAAATTATTCAGCTTTGAAATATTCTAATTTTAAAAGTATGAAATGTGTGCCTATATACCTGGCTAATGCTGATCGGTTGTCCAGATCTGTACAGCTTCAATGCATCATGTATCGATGTACAGCCGCCATGTTCGTACAGCCATTAAGTATGCAACTGCCTAGCTGAACCATTCGCGTTCGATTTGCCAAAGCATACCGCACGCACAGAACTCAGCACAGTGCCGTAATCTAAATAATGCCATCTTTATCTAAATATGTGGAACCTATCCAACAATCTCCACAAGTTGCTATATATCGGTATGTATGTATGTACTTGTATGGTTTTGACCTTGTAAATCCGTCTTGTATTTTGTTAAAATACATAGAAAATTCGAATTAAACTATTAATATTATGTGAAGGCAGCCACCATAGCTAAGCAACCTTGATGTAAACTATTTTAAATCTGGCAATGAAATTTGCACATGTAGGTAGGTAGCTGTGTTATCATATTTTAACAGTTGAAACTAATATACTATCCACACACATTTACTTTTATTTAATATCACATAAAGATGTTTATTTTGCTACAAATTATTTATTTCAATACTCTTACAATATTGAGCTTCATATAATGTAAGTAGGTAGAGTTAAGTCTTACCTGCTGAATTATCAGGTAGAGTTATAACTATTAAGTAGTATATCTTATCAAAGTATTCCGATTTTTATATTACTTCTATTAACAGATTAATTAATTGGCCAGGACCTGCTTTGACAGCGTGAGTGCCCTTTAATAAGAAAACAGGCTTTCCAACATATTTCTTCCGAAAATCTTCTATTTTCATTCTTTATTCCTCTCTTTTGTGCTTTGATATGAAATATACGGACATTTTATATTGCTCAGGTTGTGATTATGCCTGGCTGATGAGGCCCAAACAGCTGTCCTAGAATATCACTGGCGAGTAGTATGAATAAGTAGTATATTTGTATCAAAGTATTCCTGTTTTATTATTATTGCTCTTAACACAAAATAATATAAACATTCATCAACGACCTTTTAGTTTATGTTATGCATGACGTTTTCAAACTAAGACATCAAAGTTCTATTCAAATTTATTTTTTAGCAAACCGTATTTTCCCGGAGATATTGTCAAGCATCTTTAATGCAACATTTAATTTAAAGATCAAATAGCTCTAAAGTTTAATCCATCATCGTCTCGACTGCGCTCAATATGGGAAATTACTATTTTGAGAAAAGTAAATCGGTTAGCTTTTGGGGGGCAAGATACGATTTGTGCGAATGGGCTGATGGCATCCAACAAGAAGAAAAATAAAGAGTGGTGCAGTAAAATTAATCTGTACGATCATATTTGCATTTCAGTGGTTCCGAAATCAGTTTACATCGGGGCGGATTAATTGAATTTGAACAGATTCTAAAAAAAACGGTTCTGGACATGATCAGTGACCACAGATATCTTTCCTAGAATTCTAATGGATGTGGGGCTGTGACTTCGGTCAGACGCAATCAGGGCATGGGTAACCCATAAGGATCAGGCATCACCCATTGCAACTGCGTTCGAATGACACCCCCGTCCAGTTTCTGAGTGACCTTTTTCGTGCAACCAATCAACGCTGATCGCCAACAACATCGAACGTACTTGGCACATTTTGTTTTTAGATTTGGTCATCGATATTTCCCCACATAAGTCGTACAGAACACCAATTCATCGATGTTTCCCTACATAAGTCGTACAGAACACCAGGTCATTGATGTTTCCCCACATAAGTCGTACAGAACACCAATTCATCGATGTTTCCCCACAAAGGTCGTACAGAACACCAATTCATCGACGTTTCCCCACATAAGTCGTACAGAACACCAATTCATCGATGTTTCCCCACATAAGTCGTACAGAACACCAGGTCATTGATGTTTACCT
>JAUYWI010101605.1:0-11489 GCA_034780595.1 Parotoplana pacifica | reverse complement strand
GATGTTAATACTATCGAAGGCTTGACTGGTTTTGTTTTTTATTTTTGTTTTCTGCAGTAAAGATTTATTCTACATTTTTTATTACCCGATAAAACCAGTACAGATAAAAACTTACGCGAAAAATAATAAGTAAACTTATATACATATTTGTTAGTTCTGGGAAATCCAAGTCATATATTTATCTTGCAACACCCATGTCTAAAACCTATTTAAAGAACAATTCTTACATTGTGCAAAGTTACAATTTGCAATCTCTGATCCTGCGTTAGAAGAGGCATGACTAACAATGAAATCTTTGTATTGTTGTCTGCTTTTGAAATGACTTTCATCCTACTAGGTACTTTGGAATCATTAGAAATTGTTTGTAAAAGTTCTTTAAATATCGCATATTTTTAGAACGTCATCCGTCATTCGTTATCAGCATTTAGCTTATTTTATTGTTTTTTATTGGTTTGTTCATCAATAATAATATTAATCTTATTTAAAGATATATAATAATATAAAATATCTATAGTTACTATTAAAATTTCTATAATAATACTTAAAAAAACTTATATAAATATACTTATATAATATACAAGTTTTTTAACCATTATTATAGACTTATTAATATAAAATGTCTTTAAATACATTTTTAAAGACATATAAATATATCTTTCCAAGCCTACCAAACTTGACTCAATTGGACAATCACAAACTTGAAATTCTAGGGAGGTTGTTTCAAATACACTGCCTATATCTACTGACGATGGCTAATACTTAAAATGTTAAAGAACCTTCTTGAGGTATCCTCAAACATCACTTGCTACCAATTTCCTTTTTCTATTTCAGTTATTTCTTGATAAATTGTCTTTATCAATCCAAACTATTCGTATACACAATTATCAGAACATAAACTCGTTGTTAGAGTCTCTTTTCACAAACTACCCAGTGTTGACAACGCTTGATTTATCAGGGAATTACAAATCGTTGTCAACAGAAATAATGATGCAAGCAGCCAAGTTGAGACCTGTAGATTTTCCTCAGCTTTCTGTCTTCTTTGCGGGTAAGTCTGGTGGATATCCTTTGAGAAGATGGTTGGTATTTCATTGTTGATATATTGCTAGATTCACGTAAAATTTTGTTATTGTTGTCAAAATCATTCCCCATTACGTACTTAGAGTTAAGCTTTAAATTTATTTGTTGTTTGTATTGTAGGGTTTATACTCGTAACTTACTAATTTGAAATCTTTGGTTGTTCTATTTATCCAACTCACTAATTGTTTTGTCGTTGAAATCATTATTAGCAGTTTCAAGTTTGTTGATTATTTTATACTCTGTTTTAGAACCTATCTTTAGATTTCGAGTTCAGAAGTATGTCACTTGCAACGTTCAGTTTATCACGAAGTGGTCAGCCACAGATCAACTCATGTATCTAGGTAAATTTGAGCCAAGCGAGAAAGTCTCTTTAAGAATGTGCATAAAATTTTCATTTGAGATATTTTGGTTTGCATTTAAAACTGCTCTGAACAAATAGTTACTTTCTGAAAAAGGTTTAATCAGAGAGTCAATACAGGAACATACACTTGGATTTACATACCAGAGTAATAGAAAGACAAAAGATACAAATGATTTTAAACTTACCATAGATGGTTTGCGCTAAATTTGGTACAGAGGTTTATTATATCGGTAATTGGGCCATGCTAGGGGCAATGACGCCATCAACGTCCAAACAATATGTCTATTTTGTTCATATTTGAGATTTCGAGCTATGAATGCATTACAAATATACTATGTCTAAAAATAGCATAAACATATTCTGAAAGTTTCAATTTATTTGGGTTTTAATCAAAACTAACAGGGATGATTTGTGCAAGGCAAGACTTGCCATTCTGTGAATATCTTGACGTATACGACATACAAAAAAATTGCCAAACTTTTGAGAACAGAGAGTATGATAAAACCTCTATCCATTTGGTTGTAAGTTGTTTCCCGATTTCCTGATGCTGAAATTGAAAAGATTTTTACGGGCTTGATGGCGGAGAGCAGTATTAGAATGATTCATGTTGACTCCTTTATCAACTTTTTCCCTTTTAATTTAGGTTGATCCAACCAATTTGTATTTGTTATCTATAATTTACAATTTAAAATTTATTGAAACAATATTTATTAATAAAAAATGTTACAGTAATTTGAAAATTTGAAAAACACTGCTCTCTATGAAAGTTTGATAAAATGAGATAATCTGACTTCAAAAGTGTATGCGAATGCATTTGTCCAACGAGATACCAGTTTTCTTATATTATCTCAGAATGGCTTTGAGGATATCCCATTTTCAATTATTCAATAATTGCCGCCGTCCTAAGCGACCTCCTCTAAGGAATGACTTGAGGTAGGGAAACAAAGCGAAAGATCTGTACTGTATAGAGGTGGGGAAGTTAATCCCAAACGAATGTTCGAAGTTGATTCTGAGTCACCAGGGCTGTGTGGAGTCTAGCATTGTCATGCAACACGACTATGGATACGATTACGAACGTCTTTGAGAAAATCACAGAAATAATAAGCATTGATTGTCATATTATCAGGAAGGAAATCAATATGAACAATGCCTTTGTCGGCCAAAAAGCATGAAACATGAGGGGTTGCCTCCGCTTTGATGGGGAGAGGAGTAGCGTCTTTTGGAAACCATTGTTTGCTCTTCTCCGAAGTCTCTGGATCGAAGAAGGGTAGCCAAGTTTCATCCATAGTGATCAATAGATTTCACAAATCCTCTCTTTCGCGATAAAACTGCTCAACATTTTCTTGTGCATACTGTACTCTTCGTGGCTCCCAATCATTGTTGATCAATCGAGTTTCAAGTGATTCGCCTTGAGAATGCGATGAACAGTAGCACGTGACATTCCCTACTTCAACTCAATGTTTGTTAGACAGCTTGAATGGCTCGCCAGATTTTGCTGTCAGCATCATCCACACTTTTGTTTCTTTGGCCCAATAGATAAACTCGACTTATATTTTTAACGATCACATTGAGATAAGATTATTTCCTAATTTTATTCCAACTTTAAAGCGAATATAGAATACGATTTTAATATCAACACTTGTCCAGTAAAATAGGCAAACGTCAGTTTCAAATGTAGTCAGCATTAAAGTGAACAGACAACTCCATAATGTTTCTGGCAAACGGCCTTGCCACAAGAGCTGCATTGCTCAGTGGTCTGTCGGTCTCGTTCTCGTGGGCAAGATTCGTAGCGGACACGTTTCCTCCTGGAGCCGATGGTGGAGGGAATGGAGCACAAAGTTGAAAGTTTTAGCGGCGCTGCATTTGACCAGCCATCAGTTCTTAGGCCCAACCACGGTACACAACGTTGGATTTTTAAATTCTCAATAACCACTCTACTACAATAGTGATTGCAATGAACTTACTGCTGATTATAGAAAACATCTATACATTATTTTTCACGGATCGAATATTTTCAGAAATATATTAAATATAAAAATGGGTAATTAGAAGGTTAAAGCATTTTCTCCCAATAGCAGATCTAGTTGGTAGCTGCGGTACCTTCAAGGGTTAAAAATATAGCGTTAATTCGCTGACCTTCTTCATTTGAAATATCTAACATTTTATAAGTGAAACAAAACTGTCTAATTGATAAATCTATACAATTTCAAAATTTGAATATCTAACCATAGAGAGTACTATTTGTTTCATCGACTAATTTTTAAATTGTTTTGTTTTTTTGGTATAAAACACAGAAGCTACCGTGCTACCACAGCATTATGAACATTATTTCAAGACAACATAGAGTCCACTGCAGTTAGTGTATGTAGCCATCTATTACACTGTATATTATCTTGTGTTATAATTTCATGTGCTCACATTCAGGTATATAGATAGATATATGCACTTACAATTTTGTGTTAGAATAACAGTCTGTCTGATAGGTGTTGTTATGGTGGCCTTGTTTTCTTAAATCATACATTCTATAAAGTACAAATACTTTAATAAGTAGCATGTAAGGTAGGTACATATCAACGGCAGCTGTACAATCTTGCTACAAGTCGAATATCATTCATTGCCAATGGAAACAAGATTCCTCACGCAATAATTTTGCTTAAAATTGATGTAAAGCATGGCGCAGAGTTTCACAACAGTTTTCAGTTTTCTAATCGCAGCTCTTCAATTTTAATAGGAAACAAAAAAAAGAACTCATAAAGATATATATTATTAACATGATTGTGCATTCCAGAAAAAGTTCTTATTAAACATGCTCTATTGTTGAATATTTGGCACCTCAGTTGGCTCAGAAAAACCCCGTTTTGACCGATTATTAATAGGTGCACAACTTATGTTGAACCATTTCTGACAGAATATCCATCACCAGGTGCTTCATTTATTTGAGTAAAGCTTTAAGTTCTTCATTTTCTTCCAGTAGAATTTGGACCTTCAATTTCAAGGTCTAAACTTGATGAGGTGTTTGACACTTGTGCACTTAAAAATGGTGGAGTTTCACCCCAGAAATTTTATCTGACACCTACTAAAAAAAATCGCAAAAATGTTGGATTCACCAATTTTATTAGGATCGCGAGGTGAACTTCCGGGAAATGTAGCCGATTTCATTTTGAAAAAGATATAGAAGAAGAACGCTAAGTTTCAGCAGTAAGCCAGGTTGCACCTTGTGTTTATAAACAAGTGGTGGAGGAACAACAACTCTTCTTTTTCAAATGACTTTGTTTTGGAAGGTAACAACAACTCTTAGTGAATTGTATTGACAATGCTGATAATTTAATTGCAACAAGCCCAATAAATAAAAATCTTTTCACCAGAAAACGAGCCTGTCCAGATATTCAGGACGCTAAAATTGATCCACCAAGAAAAGAATGGGATTGTTCTCACTTTTTACAGTCAAGCTGGCTAAATTGTTTATCTTGAGTACCAACATATCTTCAAAAACAGTGGATTATTGATCACCCAAGTTGGAAAAAATGGATAGAAATCACACCAGATTATGAATTGCCTGAAAGTACATATACATATATGCCATATATATGATGCGAAATACATGGATCTGAAGTATAAACCACAATTAACAGAATGGACTAAGTTGAGCAATAATAAAAAGACTGAATAAAAACATTATGAGACGTTATTGGAGCAAAAGGTCAGAAGCGAAAGAAAGGAAAATGCAAAAATAAAACAGCAGTGTCGATTAGGATAAACAAAACATCAACAATCAATTGCTAGACTTGTGGATGTGGAAAGGCAAAAATATTGCTTTTCAATGGTTATGGCTGTTAATGAGTTAACCAAAGTTCAGGAAGAAGAAATTGCAGGTAGGAAATAGAGATTAACAGCCAACATTATACGCACAGTTTATACTGAAGCAGTGATGAATATTCCCTTTTATTCACATTCCAAATTACTTGACTTGTTAGAGAAAAATGATTTTGAATATTGGACTTTCAGTTGTACCAAAGAGCTTCTTCAACAAAGTTTTGATCAACGTTTTTGGCTACTAAAACTTTGCCATGAACAGAAGAATTGCATATATTATATGGACCATACTAATCATTCCAATTTCTTCTTCAGATGCAGAAAGGGGATTATCAGTTTTGAAGCACATTAAGTTGGCTCAGAGTAGTTCTGAGAGTTCCTTTAAGCTATTTGAGTGGGCCTTAGATCCAGACTTTGTATCCAATTATGTCAATATTCCAGAGATTAAAATATGGTGCCAGAGCTTGGTAACCCATTATAGGATATAAATTTACCTTTGATTCTGAAATGAGATGTTGAGCTGATTGGAGCCACATTCTGGTTTTAAGGACCTAAGGACCACTTAACTAGCTTCAAAGGAACTCTCACAATCACTCTGGGCCAATTTGGCTCCTTCCAATATCTTACAAAACTGGTTTTGAAAGCATCTGGAACCTATTTTACCAGGTTCCAGAGACTAAAATATGGCACCAGAAGCTTGGTAAACATTATCTTTAGAATCTAAAAACGAGATATTAAGCTAATTGAAGCCTTATTTTGGCTTTATGGATCATTCAAATAGTTCAAATGAACTCTCAGAACCACTCTGGGCCAATATAGATCCTTCCAGTGCCTTATAAAACTTAACTAACAAAAAGATAGAAAGTTGTTTTTAGAACATAAATATGAGATACTGAACTGATAGAAGTCACACTATGAATTTGTGACCCACTAAATTGTTATGCCATTAACTCTCAGAACCATTCTGATCTAGCATTATCATGAAAGATTTTTTCTGTCAAACATTGGTGTCAAACGATGTATTAACTGTATATCTACACCTTTTAAAATACATTTATATGGAAGAAAATGTTTCTTTTTATGTCTATAAGTACTTTTTAAGAACTTCTTAATCATTAGTTTCCAAGACTCACATATACTTTTTGAATAAAGTACAATGGATTTTAATTTTTTGTTTTGTTTTTTTATATAGAATTTGAAATGTGAAACAAATTAAACATCTATCAATGGTTAAAAGTTCATAATGAAAGTTCAGATATAGTAGCTAAGGTTTTGTGTGGTCAAATTACCATTAAGGCATAATAGACCATAAATTAGTAATGATAGTTTAATTCCATGCCAACAATTTCTAAGTAAAAAAATATTTAAATTATTTAACTATGTGGAATAAATTAATTAAAGTTCCTTGTTGCTAAAGCAACATTTGTGCCTCTTGCAACAGTTTCTACAAGAAAGTATATACATTGAAAGTTCTTATATGGTAACTAAGATTTCATATGGTTAAACCGCCATAAAATTATAGCTTTGTTTCATATATAGGGTTGCAAGATAATAGTAATCATAATAATAAGTATTTAGTTAAAGTAACTGGGAATCGAAAATGGTACAATTAAATTGAATCATATCATACAATGAAGTGGTAGGTGGAGAGAGATCAGTATTCAGATGAGATATGTTAATTGTATTATGTGATCATTGTTGGAATGAATGGTTTAATCCTATGTGTAGATGTTGTGAATGGCACACTTAGTCTTTTACTACTAGGAAAGGAGGTGGAATATGGTTATGGAGGATGTATTGGGATTTCTCATAACTGATTAAAAAAGATTCATAGCTGCTTTCTATCTAGTTTAGTTTGCATTGGGTAAACAATTTAAAGTTATAAGTTGAACCACAAATTGTATTATGAGCCTTAAATGTAAGTTTATTGATTAAATGAAATCAGACTCATTGATATTGCCTACATAGAGAGCACAGCCATAGTCAAGAATACTTTAGACAAGCAAATTATAAATAATAATTAATTTATTATTATCAAGAATATTTATAAGAGAGTGGATAAGATACATAAATTAGTTTGCTTTCTTGACTGAGTATATATGGTATGACCAGTCTAAGTTGCCTGAAATAACTAAATTTTAATTATATTGCTATTGCAAGGAAATGGATTTTCTGGGAAGGTCGGCAAACAGCTTCTCTTCCAGATGTCATAAAGAATACTGTTCTCACAAGTGCTAGATCCTGAGTTCTGCATGTTGATGGTCACCTTGCTATCAGTGAGAATACAGATGGTGTTGGTGTTGGGTGCTTCTTGTTTGATTATTTTGAGGGAAACTAGTAAATTGCAGTGGCTTCTTCATCCTTTTTTCTTGGTCTGTTGCTGGTCGCAATCTGGACAGGTACTTCTCCACTTTCACTGCGGCAATTTACATCCCTGGGTGTGGTTCTAGTCCGAAGATGAGTCTTCTTGGTGAAATCCAGGCATGGCAACAAAAGAAGAATGTTCCACTGTCTCTTCCGCCTCACTGCATTCGCAGCATTTGTGGCTGTCTTCTTTCCCAATTTTAGTTAGGTACTGCTTCACCAAAGGGCTTTTACCGGTCTTCAGCTGGTGTAACTGCACTGCCGATTTCATAGTTAGTTCTCCTGCTTCTTTTAATTTTCCTCCACATATTTGAAAATGCCATGATTTTCTCGCCTCTTTTAACTTTTCATTCATTAGGTTCCGTCACATTACTTTCACCGCTAATTCTACATCGACTGAAATATCCTTCTGCTTCTTCTCAGAACCCCTCTTCGCCGCTTCGTCTGCTTCTTCATTTCCTTGAAGCCCACAATAAACCGGAATCCATTGCGGTTGCAGTCTAATTCCTCCTTCCTGAATTCTTCGAAAAACTTTTAGAGTTTCTATTGTTAGAGTATCCCCATTTTCCTCGTTGAAATGCTCTAGTTTCTCCAGTGCCGATTTGCTATTGTTTAAAAACCTGACCAACCTGGTTTCATAGCGATTTCTCTCTACTATTATCTTTAACTCTTCGAATTTAAGTGCAGTCATCTCGGCTCTGTAGCTTGACGTCCACTGTCCGGCTGCTATTGCGTATGAATCCCGTTTGCCGTCTGGATACTGAATAAGTATGCCACTGCCACCGTTCTTCACTCCTTCCATCGCTGATCCATCCGAGGAAACATCCGTGTCGGCCATCGCAGATCTCCAGTATAGTGTAGCCATTTGCTGTAGAACCACCCTTTTCTCCACGAAATCACCTTTAAGGAAGGCGAGCTACCTTGATTTAAAGTTTTAGATTCCATGGAGGGTTTCAAGGATGGAAAGGACGCAAATACCACCAGTCAGGGCCTGCATAATTAGACTGGGCTAAGGTTATGGTTGCAGTTAGCCGACGTTCGTCAGGTGCATTGACGATCACATAATTGAAACTCTTCAATCTGAGTTATTCATTCCTTTGGCTTGTGGCATCACCTTGGAATTAGGGACCGGTTATCAAGTGGTTTTCTCTAGATCAGTAATATAGTTGGTGCAGCAGGTGTTAGCTGAGACATTCTTAGATGTCTAGGCTCCTCTATAATAAAACCACCTCCATCTCTGCTGGTGCTGTCAACTATAGAGCCATCAGTCGAGATAGTGAAGTCCGTAACCGTGAGGGTAGCTAGGTAGTTAACAATGTGCATCCGGTAACCAAGTGGTCAGTGCACTGGACTATGGATTGAGAGGTACCTGGTGGTTAATGATCCAATCATGGCACACCGTCAAGTTTCTTGATGGACAGGGTTTCGAAAATGTTCAGTGACTACACAACCCATCTCCGACCCACCTAATAAGTGGTCAAGGTGTCCGTCCGTATTATGGGAGCCGGTCTTAGTCCAAGGACTGTGAAGAGGTTGTCAATAGCCGGTCAACATGTGTGCCCCCTGTGTTGTCTTTTGGGTACTGGCTACACTGTGTGTAGCTTGCGAAATGCACACAGTTCCTGGGCTACAGCATTAAAAGGGTTCTCCTCACTGTGGTTGGGCGAGGACGGAGCTCGACTTGCCTAAAAAGAAGAGAGAATAAGGTAGTTAACTGTGATGCTGCTTTGCACTTCAGTTGGATATTTTTGGGATAGCTTTTAGTACTGATGTTAATGTTGCATTGGTTTCAGTGCCATGTGGAAAACTCCAAGTAGGATTATTAAAACGTTTGAGATGGTTAATCATATGGTTAGCTTCAACTTTTTGACCCAAATCTTTTCAGGTGTGATGAGTTTGTTACAGCCTCAAAATAACCTCTTTATCAGTAATCTTTCTTAGAGGACCTGACAAGTTTCTCCTCATGACTAGACCTGGTTTTGGGTACGTTGAAGTCAGGCTTCCTCTAGAATGTGATCTGTGGGCAGCCTGTGATGATTCTGCATCTCTATGGTGGTCGGTTTCAGTATTTTAGGTGTAAAATGTAAGAAAAGGGCATTGACGATCCAATAGCACATTCGATGCAGGAACAAATGTAAGTATTGTAGGTACTTCAAGCAAACTGATCGTCAGCGGCAAAAAAAAGTGTGAATCAGCTTTGTCCTAGATGTCATCATGAAGGTCCTTGATCCAATGAATGAAAAGCATAGTTGGCAATGACACTATCGAGGGAAGACCTTGGCAAAAGTTCCTCGCTTTGGATATTGGACATTGGCCGTCCCGTGGGAGATGAAGACTTTGATCCAAGTAATAAAACATTTAAGAACACTCAGTTTGCTACATTTCTGGATAAGACAAGCAACATAGTCCTCAGTAGATCTGGTAGCTCTGAAGTCAGCTTGATGGGGGAGAAAAGTAGTTGGATTTTTCAATCCACTAATAAAGATGGTTAAGCACCAATATTTTCAGTTAATTTATCATTTGGTCAAATGAAATAGTTTTACTCAATCCCCTAAAAATGACCGTTAGTGTTTTAAATATAGCTAATGACGTTGTCTGTTGATCTCAAATGACCTTCAAAATATGTTTTTGGTATAGAGTGATACTAATATTAAAATCAATTAGGTACTAAAAATACTTCTTTTCTGAGTTTTTATAATAATTATGCTATTTTGATTTATTGCCCTTTTTATTAATTTACAGTAGGTATAATTCTCCCATAACCAAAATAAATTATTCATTTTCCTAATTCAAAGTAGAAATTATTTATTATATTAATCTTAACATATTACAAACTTAAAGTTGGTCAATGAATTTATCATTTGGTCAAATTAAAAACAAAAGTTAGTGTTCTAAATATAGCTAATGACGTTATCTGTTGATCTCAAATGACCTTCAAAATATGTTTTTGGTATAGAGTGATATTATATTAATATCAATTGACAATGCATCTTAGGCCTTTGAAAGCCTTTGTTTCTCAGTTATTTGCTATTTTACTACAAATGAGGTTATTGTACTTTTTATCAATTTTTGCACAAAAGGTTCCGTTTTGATTAAAACAAAACACTTATGAACATAATTTAAACTGGTATTTATCCCTTATGGTTGTATCCATTGATCTAAACTAGATAAAGATCAATGGTTGTATCTATATGTTAGAAACTATAAATTATCCAAATATCATATTATTTTGTTGAAATTTAAAATAGTTTTCCTCTTTACTACTAAAATTGCAGTATATGATGGGCTAAAATAGCTTATGACGTAATCAGTTGACCTCCAATGACCTTCAAAAAATATTTTTTTGATAGATTGGTACCACATTTATATTCAATGGTAATGATAAACGTTTCGATTTCATGTTATTCGTGATATGTTAAATTATTGATTTTTAGTGGCCCTAGTCATCTAGAATAGATGACCACCATTAACAAAAATAACTACTACTCATTTTCATCTCTTGACTGGTCTATTTCAGCTTTAAGTATTTCAATTGCGGTCTTAATTTTAAGATGGTTATAAATAGAGTCCAGAAAAGTCTTTACCAGTAAACAGGTTTATCCTTAGGACTACTTCCTATGAATTGTTTAAGTTAAAAATTGGTACACAGATATCTTGGAATGATTTGTTGCCAGTTTTTGAAAAGGTCTATATGGGCAGAGTTAGAAGCTATGACGTCATCAGTCCAGAAATTAAAGTTTGTTTAATTGACTTCTAATTTGGTGTGTAGGTCTGCTAAGAATTCAGTAACATCAAATTTATAAGTACCAATTTTTCAAAAATTCGATAATTTTTTTAGAGTAAAAATTGATGGGGCGCAAAATAGATAATCAAT
>JAUYWI010101594.1:0-11490 GCA_034780595.1 Parotoplana pacifica | reverse complement strand
CCCATGGGGACACCTTGACCACTTATCAGGCGGGTTGTCTAGTCCCTGAGCAATTTCGGAACCCTGTCCACCAAGTAACTTAAAGTGTGTCACGACCGGGGCTCAAACCGGGTACCTCCCGATCCGTAGTCCAGCGCGCTACCCACTCGGCTACCGTCTGTTCTCCTGAAATATTCAACTGTCCTAACACTCATTGGATAATGATGTTACAAGATACCATTTTCAGCCACTACCTACTTATTGTACTACAAGTGATCAGATTTTTGCTAACCTGACTATCACCAAACTCAGAGTTCTCGTAGACTTTATTTGCCTCAATTTTCAGCAATAGGGTTTGTGAAATCTGGCGACAGTTATCTAAGATCTTTCGATGAGCGGCCTTGTAGTCGTCCACTTTGGTTTGCAACTAGTGAAAAGAAAATACATAAAATAATGGAACTGGAAAAAAATCTTGAGAAAAACTATAGTTCAATACTGAGTGCAAGTCCCCTTCATGCGCGTTAGTCTACAGCACCTCCTGGTGAGGGTTAGGAAATAGATTAAAAAATCATAGAAAACTATCATCTCTATATTAGAAATCACGTATCTGTAGATATTCATAGACAATGGATATAACTACACCAAAAATATTTACTTTAAGATACTTGAAATATGTACATACTTTGGATGCATTCTGTCTGCAATCATTGATGAAATAATCTGTGAGACCTCTGGTTGCCCACTGAATTTTAGTAAGACCGGGATATATCTTCTTATCCAGTAGTTTGATTCTTTCCCGGAAGAGTGCCCTCTCTTCTATGGAAAGTGCGCCAATAATACGATTGTAGTCACGAACCAAAAGTGACACACTTTCACGCATATTGCGCAAATCTTTGCGACGTTGATATATATCCTTGACATAGTGTGGTATCTCAAAACACAAACGCTCCCAATAGTGCAATTCTTGGAACAATCTAAGCAGATTCTGGTTGAAGTTGACATCGATCATGCCTGTGGTCACAGTTGAGCGACACATTAATGCAGCTTCCATTGTTTTCACTGGATCCTAAATTGAGATACAAAATTATAATAATATTATTACTATATTTTAGATTTTAAAATCAATGTCAACCTTAACCAAAAATTAATATTTCCCCAGGCGAGAATCGAACTCTCGACCTCTGACTTACAAGACCAGTGCTCTAACCTCTGAGCTACGCAAAAGAACAGACTTTAAAGGTTTATTATAGGTATACTGAAATGTGTAGTCACACTTGATTGAAACAGCTGTTGTCTACATATTATTATTTAGGTACTAAACAATGTAAGGTTTCTAGTAGAGAATTCAAAATGCTACTTTACATTGAACACTAAAAAGTCATGTTTGGGACATTTCATAAATATAAACAAGAACTTAACAAACGATTTCAGATGGAATGCCTAATATAGCAAAATAGTAAAAACGTCACCTATATATTTTAGAAAAAGCTTCCTATTTATGTGTAGAAGCGACCTACTCTCGAAAATCAGCAAACTCCAATATTACACGTCCTGTAGCATCTGTATAGGCTAATGAAGTACATAGAAGGATTGTCTTTTAAAACGTACTCTTTCCATGCCATTCTGGAATTCAATGAATGCCTTCCTTGTCAATTCATCCAGCGCTTGACTCAATTGTTGAAACTGGTTTCTAACTTCTGATGATGATCCAACTGGCGGTAAGAAATGAGCTTGATCCAAAGTCTTAAAAAAGGAAATAATACATTCCAATAGAAAAACATTAGAGCAAATGACAACATCTTTTAATCAATATACGCACTACTCTCAGAAAAATCACTAACTAAAACTATGTCAGCATAAAACAAAAGATACTGACCATCATATATCTCTGGATTCTGTTTTTGAGCGAACGAGCCCATAATGCCAGGCCAGAACATTTGGGATGACCAGGAAAGGCCAGACCGGTATTGGTGCGTTGATTAAGTTCTTTTTTTACTTTGTTCAGCTCATCGTTGAACATGCTGAACACTCCAACCGTCTTCTTGTCAATCATACGACGAATCGCCTAAAATTTAATACGTTTCGAAGGGTCTATTCATAGAACATAGTGAAAAAGCTACGAGTATTTATGTCTACGTTCTTAAAATAAATTCCAATATATTACCTCTCTATTCTGAAGATGAGCAAACACATCCAATATCTCAATTCCTTGCTCGACTGTAGTAACTGTCTCAAAAGCTGTATTGATGGCATTCTGCATCATCACCTCCAGGTCCTTGACGCCCAGTCTGAACCTGTTGTAATCATCGTGCCAGCTAGTGGCCTTCACATCCAGAATGGTTCCTTTCTTGTCTCTAAGCTGTTTCAACTTTTTCTCAAACATGGCCTCAACTTGTTGCAGGGTTACCTCAATTTCAATACCACGTGCACCTTGAAAAATTGCCGGCTCCAGTTTGGTGCCTTCTTCAAATCGGGCAAAATGGGACTGGCACTCGCAGATCTAAAATACATAGCAGGTTAACCAATAAAAGTCATTTTTCATCTACTTAGTTCTAGCAATCATAGAGAGTGGTAAACTGCTTACCTCCAAAAGATGTCTGCACCGTTGAATAAATGCGTCGATTTGAGCAAAGATACTTGTCTGGTCCAGAACCCAGCCAATCTTTGAAAATTTCTGGTGAATTGCGACAGTCTTACGAGTTAAAAAAATAGAGAAAACATAAAGTTCGTATAATATTTATATTTGGTACTTAAATGCAATAACCAAGGAATATAATCAAATAAAAAATAGCTAGTGGAAAAGTATTTTAACAAAATAGTCGTATTTCTTTAACAAATTTGTTCCCAAATTATACCTATATTAGCTTACTTTTGTATAGACCTCCTTATATTGTTCACAACAATAGATGCAATCATTCAAACTCTTGGTTCCAGTAGCAACATAACCGTCAAAAATCTTGTCCAAAGAAATCTCCTTGCAACAGCGACGAATGATCTCATAGGACAACTTCTTGAACATGGCGGTGATGCTCTCACGATTATTGTAGAAATCAGAGTTGATCCAGATCATCCTAATTCGATTGATTAGTCTTGGCAACATGGGCGGAATGTCACTGGGTCGAGAATCAGCCAGATCATGACAATGGTCTTTGAGAGCATTGAGAAACTTCAAATTGCTTTGAGCCTGATGGGTGTTAGACTTGATTTCAGTGGCCAACTTTTGAAACGCCGAAATGTAAGATGATTTTGCTGTCTCCAGAATCTTGGTAATATGTTTAACACCATGCTTATCTAGTTGTATACTAATACCCGATAAATCGTCACATCTATTCTTCCAAAACTCAATTTCTTCTAATGGTCCACTATTTTCACTGTCCTCGGTTGAGGTTTGAGAACTGAGAACCTAAAATCAGGATAATTTCTTAATATAAATTGCATTAAAACCTCCGTCATCTTTAACAATGCCTATTAGTGGATCATTTTTTTAAATGTAAATCAACGATATTTCTGCTCAATCCGAAATTACTTGTTAAACAAAACGTAAATTTCATAAAACTGGTTTAAACTCACCGCTTAGAGTCCTAAGTCTAGCACCATATTTAGTGTTATTGTTTTGAATTTTAATTACTTTACTTTCATTTCCGCCAGACTTGTTTTATGAATATTGATTTTAGGGTGAACTAGATAGTACATGCAATCACCAAGCTTAACTGTACATCGTATCTTGCTTCAGCTTGGGTGTAGAACAAGATTACATAGTTTCGATTTGATCTTAAAAAGTTGTTGTTTTATGTTGAAGCCATATTTTTACACATCTTTTGGTTAGATTATATTCATTTCTATGGTGTTAGCATGGTCGAAGGTTTGCATATTTTAATTTTTAATTTCGTATGTTTGCTGCAGTACAGACTTCATTCTACATATAATGTTAAAATATATCAATTTAAACTCCTATAAAATCTCTTCAGTACCTACATACATCGCTGGTAAAATTGGACTAGACTAGGTTTTAATTAATTTTCCTAATAAACGTGTTGGCAAAGAGTTGGGACCGTTCCATATATTTAAACGCAACGAATATAAGACGAATACCTAAAATAAGATGTTTATGGTCTTAACTTTATTCTATACCCACTTTGCATCAAGCAGTGTTTATACTACACAAATAATTGAGTTTAACTTACTTCCTTGATTTGTCTCGTCCAGTGAATAACAATGATTTCTAATCGATTAACAAGCTCTTTATCTTTCGCTGCCATATCGGCAGTTAAGTTCATGCCCTCCGTTGGGACATATAGCACGGTTTTGCCCTCCATTTTCCACCTAGTATCTGTCAAAGACGACATAAACCGATGCAGTTGTAGAGAAAAGTCGTTCTTTATGCTGTCAGGCCACACAGTTTTCGCCACATAGATAGGGGCATACACACCAGTCATCAAACGCAGCAAACTCTCGATGCCTTTAGAGCCAGCAACTGTGCCAAACTGAATGGCCACGTCAAAGTTTTCAGCAGTCAATGGATCGCCCTGAAACAATCGCGTGTGCTTAATAAAGTAGCACACCTCTGCCACGCGCAATGTTGGGTAGGTTGTTTCGAGTAGCAGACCAACTTTGGGGTGCATATAGGCCACTAGCAGTTGCTGATTGCCATCGATAAACTCAGTCTGAGCGAACTCCGTGTGGTTGTTGTCCTCGGAATCCCAGTGATCTGCTGGAGAATAGCCAGTCAGTCGAATGCGATCACGAATCAATTCAAACACAGGACGAACAAATTTGGTAGGTTCTGAGCTTATTGGTCCAGTTTGAATTTCCTCCGATGGATCAATGTTACTATCTGCCTCAGTCTCGGCTAGAAAAACATCCTGCTGACCATTTTCCACAACTGGTTGTAATGCACTTTCCTCCGCCCCTCCTCCACGATCAACAGCAGAAACTTCCCTCGTGCCTCCTGAAACGACAGATTTGTCCTCGTTTGCCTCAGCGATGGCAGCTATTTCTCCATTCTCATTTGGTTCTTCATTCTGAACTTGATCAGCTATAAAATTAAATTATATAGACTATCAGTTTCAATAAAGTATCTGATCTCTAGTAAAGCTATGTTTAATCAAATTAAAGATTCGTTCATAAACTCGACATGTGAAATTTCATAATATCATACAGAAAAAATATAATGAAATACAAAATCGTGTTTGTATTTAAAAATGCTCAACACTAAATTGATCATGTACTAAGATCCACAATAATATCAAAGTTAGAGTTGTCTTTAAAAGTCTGCTTAAAGTTGAAATTTGGTGCACAGATTCTTAGATAGAATTATCAATAATAACTATTTTTCAGTTGATAATAAAATCGATGAAATTAAAGTAAATAATCACCATTTTTTAAACATCTTTTGTATTCCTTTAGGTTTTGAACTTCTAAAAAATAGTATTATTTAAGAGTCCAATACAACGGCAATCAAAGATTATTCCTGCACTTGACATGTTTAACTATCTTTTTATCAATTTTCAAACACATTTATAGGGTACTCTACATTATTTTCCATGTAAAATCAGTTTATTTCTCGTCAATTCCTGCAAAAATAGTCGAAGCCCTATTTAACTGAGAACGCTAAAGTTAAGCCTAATTTTTTATAATACCTCTTTCCCGTTAACGGAGGACCATGCTGTTTTTTAATACTTATAACATCATCGGAAGTTAGTAATATAAATTTTAAATGAATTGAAGCAATTTCTAAAACTGCTATTTTTACAATTGGAAAATATTGATTGACCCTTGGAACCATCGTTGACACGGCAGACATCCATTTCCTGTTATCCTCTTGTTAATATTTTTATTCTTTCACATCTCAGGGACCATCCAGGGGGTAGACATAGAAGACCTACCCCTTTTAGTTTAGAAGCACCCCCTAGATTGTTAGTGGCACACTCTAGCTAATGTATTTTTTTCTTTCTTCTCTAGAACAAGTCAAAAATGTATGTTAAATTATATTAATATAGGATTAGGTAATCGAAGGCAATAATCATAAAAATTGACCTCACGTTATCCCATCTAGGGCACTTAACCATCGGCTGTTCAGTAGTCTCTTCCTCGCCACAGTCAGGGAAGATGATGTCAGACGCCTTACCGATCTTGTGAAGGTATGGTTTCAACAAGGATCTCTTGCTAAGCTGATTTGTCTGAGCTTGACACTATCCTCTCTCTTGCTTTCGAAGCTGACAAACTTGGATAAATCGGGGAAAGTGCCTCTGTACCACGAGGAATGATCTCTCTGTTCTTAGCATCATCGTTGATGGCCATCTGTAAACGGGCTCTGACAACCACCTAGCGGTCCAATGGTGTGAGGTCTTGATTGCTGCAGCCTTGCTTAACCATCTTGTCCACCTTCGCATTGCGTCAATACCACAGTGAGACGGGACCCACTGTAATTCTTCTCCGGTGCCTTCTTTCTCAATCTTCTCGGTAGTACTTAGTATATCCATGACCACGGCCTTTTTGACACTACGCCGACTTCTTTAATCTTTTCCAGTGCCGATTTGCTGTCAATCATAACACTCATCAGGTTACTACGCTTCACCGGTTTCGCCTGATGGACCATATACAGTCCTTCTTTGAGAGCTAACAACTCAGACCCACAACTCGAGCACACTTTACCCGCCTGGATGAATCCATCAAATCTTTCCACTTAATGACCACACCACCCTCGCCATTCTTCGTACCGTCATCAGTCGACCCGTCTGTATAAACTTCCACGTCTTCCCTTCCAGACTGTTGAGGAAAATCTCAGTTTCTCTTCTTCTCACTTCAACTCTATCAACTCTCTTCGTTTCTCCATCAACGCTGGTAGCAGTCCTCCTTACACACTTCTTAACCCAAGGGGGATCCAATGCTAAATTTTTTCCTCTCTCTGGAGACACGATCGTAGTTACTTTGAATCGCCGTTTCATTGTTTCACACGCCACCCCTAACATTTTTAGCCTATTTTAAACATTGCGGTCCGCCACAATTTTCATAGGATCTTTTAAATTTCTTCTAGTGTTGTCTTTTCCTATAGACTGACCGCCTTGCTTCTAGATTTTAGACCCAGCTGAAATTTACACGTCGACTCTAGTGCCTTGACAAGCTTCCGTGATAATTATATCGACCTTATTCTAAATAATTTCGAGTTGGTTAAAGGCGGACTTGCTCGCAGTTGCCATCCAAGCTCCTCCCAGCATACTCCATTGCCGAACTGATATAAATTAGCTAGACACTGCTTAAAGTTTTTTTGGAGGCGCCCCATAACTTACCACTAATATCCAGCATCTATTTCAGTCTCTGTTCAATCCTACTTTTAATGTTTCTAATGTTGAAAAGTCTGTCCAGGAAATGCCAAGAAAAATATTTTTTTCACTCGTTTAGATCTCCCCATCTTCAATCTTAATAGGGATCTACGCTTTAGCATCTTTGGACCACCTTGTAAACTTTTCAGTGGCCAGTTTCTACTTCTATTCCGAGACCCAGGCTCCCAAGCCATCTGCTGCATTCTGGTTGATCTTAGTGGCTTCTTCAATCTTCTGATGTTGGGCTTTAATTGCAAAATCATCAGCAAAGAGGTATTTATCGGCTTCTTCAGGTATTTTTTCAAGAATGTCTAAGATGATCCAAATCAGAATAAAAAAAGTGGGAGAAAGAACACTACTTTGAGGTAGGCCTTCTTTAAACTCTTGCGAGACGATCAGCAAGGAATTTATTGACCGACTTTATCAGACAATTAGGTAAACCCACTCTATACATTTTGATTAACACCCCTTCCTTCCACTCTGTCGGTACGCCCTTGAAAAGTCTACAAGGTCCTGAGTCTTATCCGCCGGTAAAGTAGAAACATTAGCGTATTCTTTGAGAAAAGTCCTAGCATATTCAATATTGTGATACAAGGTTGTTTATTTGGTCACACCCTTAATTTTATTCTTAGTAGTGCCAGTGATGGCCTTACCATGGGTACCCGGGTCCTAAGAGTGGTTCAGCTGTTTATTGTGTAAATAATATTCCAGAGTTCTTTGGAATCCGTATCTCTGTCCAGATTGTTTTTTACAATGATTTTCCCGGTTTCTTTCTTGGCTTCTAAACTGCTTCTCTCATTTTAGCTCCGCACAGTTGTCACTTCTTTCTCTCATCTTTGCTTTCTCCAATCTTCTCAAACGCCTCGTCAGTATCATCGTTTCAGTAAAGTTTCGGATTCTTCCTACACACTCGGGTGATACTTTTCTTTTGTGGCCTTCAGGATTATCTCATATTTACTGCCTCGCTGACGACATTATAATCAATAGCTAGTAGCCACCAAAATGATGGATATTTCCGTCAATAAGGTGGTTGTTTGGACTAAAAACAGGAAGATGAAGCATGCCTCTGACGAAAAATGAGAATGTATTCTATTCTCCTCACTTGGTGAACAAGAGGAACTCCAGAATCGTCAACAATTGATATTAATAAAATCGATGTAATCATCTATAAATTCAATAATCATCATTGTATTTTGGTAGTTCATGAACTCCTAAATAAAAATATTACTTAAGAGTTCAACTCGAAGACAATCAAACATAATTCTAAAACCTAATCTGCCTATCAATTTTTAAAAACATTTTTGTCGTACTCCACATTATTTTACGTGCAAAGAAATATTTTCATGCAACAATTTGACTGATCAGATATTTTCTTCGGATATTTACTTCGTAAATAACCGACGAAGTTGTAAACAATTAATGTTAACCATAATGATATACATCAATCCGTAAAGGTCGTCCTTGTAAAAATATCAGTGACGTAGATGCTTAGCAACATGGCTCATTTAGATTTTAGAGCTTTATAATGACGCGTTGTTTGACCCACAACTTTTTCTTAGTTAAAATCGGTTTTTCAAAAATTACATCTCTTTAAGAAAATTAAAATAATTAATTCAATATCAATCTAAAATTAGTTTAAATTAGCAAACTAAATTTATTATTAGATACACAACCTTATTATACCTTATTATACAATACAATTAATAAGGATTTATTAAAGTACAATAATTTATTCTTTACTCTTTTATTCAAGGCAATCATTTATATTACCTTTAAAAGTACAATAAGATAATTTCACGGGAAAGTATCCCAACTTACATAAAAAGAAATCAGAATATAATATTTTCACATTATTATACATACAAATAAACTTTAGAAATATATTTTCATTACTTTTTTGGTTCATATTCACAGATAGACGATTAGTGTGAAGATCCTTCTGCACTACTGATATTTTGATTCCTTCTCAGAAACGGTTTAATCAACTCTACACCTTTCACAGTGACTGCTCGATGTCCCCACAAGGCAACAGGCAGACTGCAGCCGTTAACCCAACCGCGCTCTAGATTACCAGGATTCCAACATTCCACATGCGAAGTACCTAGTGCCTCCCCACCACCGCCCAGACATACAATCTGCCCTTCCAACATACAGGCACCAAAATCAGCGCGATGACTTAACATTCCTGGCATTGGTTCCCACAGATTGTATGAGGGACTATAACGTTCAACAGTACTCCAGTAATTGTCATCCCCACCTCCTACTATGTAGATGTGATGTTGATGGGCAATTGCGTAGAAATAGTAGCGAGGTTGGTTCATTGGCTTGACAAAAGTCCATTCATTTGAATCAAAATTGTACACTTCACAAGTGTTCGTAAGCATTTCTAAATCTTTCTCAGTATAACCACCAAAAACATACAGTTTACCATTAAGTGTATCTCCCGCAGGAGCACTACGAGCTACCAACATGGGACAAACTTCCAGCCATTGATTTTTTGTAGGGTCATAACGTTCAACGTTATTTAGAACATGTGTAGTCGTATTACTATCGCCACCAATTGCAAACAAAAAGATGTCGTTCAAATTGATCACAACTAAATCTCGCCTCTTTTCATGCATTGGCGCCTTCTGAGTCCATTTATGTAGCAGGAGATCATATTGAAAAACTTCCTGGGTCACTTCACTTTGATCTATCTCTCCACCTATGACGTAAATGTGGTGATTATCGATAACAGCAATTCCAAAACTCATCAAAGCGTGTGGTAAAACAACACTGTGCTCTTCAGGTGACTCATAGGATATCCAAGTGTCACTTCGATTGTCAAATATGCGAACCGCATGACATCCCTCATCACGTCCCCTCTCCCAGCCTCCAAATACTATCACAATTTCATGTGGAAGTCGCGGTTCATAATGATGTGATATGTTCGGTAGAGAACGCAGCTTCCGTTTCCGTCTAACAAATGTTCGTTTCGCTTCTCGAATACTGTTGAGGCAGGTTTTAGAATTAACATTCTTAAAAATACAATTATTCCAAAATCGTTCTAATTCTTCGAGTGTCAATCTACCAAGTCGTACTCCAGCAATTAAAGTTTTAATATGGTAAACTCTCCCAGAGTCATAATTCATCCATTTGAATAAACTGTTTATTACTATTTGTTCATCTTTGACATTTAATTCATTTCTTTTTAACATGTCAAGTAGTTCATCTGCGGTTAGTTGGCAAAAATCACTATATTGAGTGCACTGATTAAAATTTTCTAATATAAATGGTTCTATCAGTGCTCGAGCATCACTCCGACAATTAGATCGGCACATTTTCCACAGAAACCAACAAATTTCTTGTTTATTTTGAAGGCTTTCTAAAATAAATTCTTTGCAAGCTTCCTTCAGTCGTTTTATACCAAATGTTTCCGAAACATTGAATAAACGTGCCAAACTATTTTCCGTAACTGCACATCTTTCCATGTGACAGAAATAAAGTGCAGTTTCTAAATCTTGAATGTTGTCGGTGGAAATTTTCAGAGTTTTACTCCCAGCAATTCGTAAAAGGCCACAAAAGTATGTACTGTTAGATGCAAGTTTGAAAGCATTTACTAATATTGTATATTTTCCATTAACATTCATACTTTTATGTAGGGCCCATTGCATTGGGTAATCGCTCAAAATGTCTGTATGTAACGCTTTTTCACAATTATCGGAAGATGCTGACGGTTTTGGAATTGATATGTCTAAATTAGTAGCAGTTTTATTCATGTTTTGTCTTTCTAAGATTAAAAAATATTATAAATTTTAAAATATAAACTACCACAATTGAGCAATATTTCTGAACTACAAAGAGATATTTATAAAGATATTGAAAACTACGTAAATTACTTCAATATAATTCATAAAAATTGACATGTTTAGGTCCATTAGTCCTGTTAGGTATAATATCGCTATTGCTACGAAATAATCTATAATTAAACGCTAATAATATTTTGTGAGGCTAGATAAGGCACCAACAATAGATTATTTCATGAATAAATGTTTAGTTAATATCTGATTTTGCTGGCTCTCTAATTAGCGGATCAATGCGAAACAACGAGATATTTTCTATTTATATTAATAGAAGATGGAAAATGTGAGCAAGAAATAAGAACTAGAATAGAAATAGCTAAGGCAAACTTTATAAAGCTAAGGGACGT
>JAUYWI010101583.1:0-11490 GCA_034780595.1 Parotoplana pacifica | reverse complement strand
CATAGTTTTGATTTGATCTTGAAGGGATGTTGTTTTTATGTTGAAGCCATATTTATATTTTTACACATCTTTTGGTACTGTCGAAGGCTTGACTGATATCATTTATTATTATTATTTTTTATTTTAATGTTTGCTACAATAAAGATTTATTCTACATATTACGTAACGTAATGCTAAAAAATATATTATGATTATTAAATATTTATATATTTTTTGTCATATTTAAAATACGACTTTAGTGGACGACTATTCACTATATAAAATACTGAGTAGAATTTTTATGTACGACTAAATTACAAACGACTTTTGCTGTGCACTCATAAATATTCATAGCTTTATCAGAAACTGAGGCCCCTGTTTTTCGAATCATACCTCGCCGACAGTGCACTAAAAATCAATGTGCATAAAATGATTGAAATCATTTGAAAAACACCTAATAATGGACCATTTAAAATCATTTAGAGCCATAAACAGCACTTTTGAAAAATCCAAATGCCAAGTTTGATAAGGATTAATGATTTTTGTGTAATTTAGTGATTTTATAAAAAAAACAATAGGTAAATGTTAGCTTAAATATTCACTAATCAGTGACAAAGTGCAAATTCAAATCTTTATTATTTTATTTAGTGACATTTTAGCTAAATTTGACAGAAGAAAACGAAGAAGAGGAAGTTGTAAAATGATTTTCCGCCTTGGATTGAAATAATTATATCGGCAAAAACGATCGTAATATTTCCGATGTAAAATTAACGTTTACGTTTTCTATTGTAAACAATTAGGCTTTTGTTTTATGGTCGTTCCGTCTAAACTCACTATGAAGCTATCTTTTGACATTTTGAAGGAGTGACAAATAAGTATATTAGAGAAAAGTCGATGTGCCTGAGTGTAAGGGAATTTTAGAAACAATTAAGAAAAGGAAACTTAAGAAATATGAACACTGGAAACGTAGGGAAGATAGCTTAGGAGGAAAGGACGAAGACGTCATGATTGGTGTGAGAACGTAAAGGCTTGGAGAGGAAGCATGGAGAATGTCAGACGTTGTGCCATCAATAGAAATATCAACGACCTTTCTTAGGGTTATGATATTCTGAACTGATACAGAATCCACTTTTTGACCCAATTATACATGTTAGGTTCAAAAGTGTTTTCCGATTTCAAATCATGTAAGTAAATTTTAAGTTTGACAATCTAAAGTTTTAAATAATACAACCTGTAAAAAGGTAATTTATCAAAAGCAATTTGCTGTTTTACCTACAGTTGTGTTATCTATGTAAATGAGCTAAAAAAGGTAAAATAGATAGCAAATTTGCTGGAAATATAAGCTGCTACCAATAATTATCTTACGAAATTCAACAACTGCCATAGTTTTATTTATTATTTATCTTCCTTTAAAAAAGCAATTACAATATATGTAACTATAGAAAATCAAACATTCAAAATGAAAATATCCGTTTTGAACTATGTACTTATCATAACCTATACAAAACAGCTTTTTCTCAATTTTTCGTTTTAAATTTGATTATTTATATTTGCCTGTAGGCATCAACACGATTTAACTTAGTAGAAACAAATTTTTTATTTGATTGTCTATAAAATGATCTTTAAAAAATTAGCACGGACTTGGATGAGATATAATCTTTGTTTTACTATATTATTTATGTTATTACATATATGAAAAGTCATGTACACAACCAATTATAATTAATTGTTTCAAATTACAGTTGGCGTCGTTCCAGAAATAAACAAAATTGTACACGAGAACTTCTTAATTGTCAAAATGATACCTATCGTTTCCTCTGTCGTTATCGTTAGTTAGATGCAATTATTTTAATTTATTTGATATGCCTTTTAAATTGTTCAATGAAATAAATTGAGAATCATTATCATAAATTAAACAATTATATTCGGAATAGTAAAAGTGTCCATAATTTTAAAAATTTACATTTGAATATGCTAGTAAAGTTTCTATAATTTGACGTAAAAAATGCGTACAAAATAAAATTCAAAATCAATAAAATTTAGAAATGGAAATGTGTAAATAATTGTCATTGAAAATAATGAAGATTATGTCAAAAGATGTGGATTTGATTGCAGAAGATATCATGTTAAAAGATGTCGTCGAGGCTGACTGATCAACAAAATCGTTGTCGAATACAGTCGGCAGTTGGAGTTTAACAAAGATAGACCACATTCAAAGAGGCACTATAACCTAGCAACACTTCCATCAGTTTTCTTAAAAGCTACACAGAGGTTAGAAATTAACAACATATCTGATATTAGATAACAAATAAAGACATTTATGGAATGACAAGGGCATTCATGAAGTGACAAAGATATTGGTAGAATGATTAAGGCATTGATGGAACGACATCGATAGAATTATAAAGGAATTTGCACTAATGTAAATAACATTTTGTCAGAAAATCCCTTTTGAGTCACGAATATCATAAACATACTAGACAACGGCCAGTAATTATAGCTTATGTGCCGTTGTGCAAAACTCACAAAAAACATTAAAACAAAAAATTGTAACAGGTACTTTGTAACTTTCGTGTATAAGAAATATTGGCCAAAAAAGCCCAACAGATGGTTAGCTCTCCTAAAACGAATTCGAAAAATTCTTGAAATAAATGAAATTAAATATGGTTAGCTATTGAATTTAGGTTGGTATGGATCTATGTAGATAATATAAAGACTAAGTTTTCAATACATGAATTAAAATATATTTTTAAGATTTTAGGCTAGCAAAGTCAAAACATATACATACATAGTTTAAAAAACAGCGTAATATTGAACTGCGTTTATCTTGTACCTTTAGTTTTCTCAACTTTGTTAGCACTAAAATCTTTAAAAATAACTTAATTCATGTGCGGAAATACCTAATTACTTAATAATATCTACTTAAAGCCATACCAACCTAAATACCATAGCTAACGATATTTAATTTCAACCATTTGAAGAATTGTTGGAATATGTTTTGGGAGAGCTAACCATCTTTTAGTCCTTTTTGCCAATCTTATTTCATTAATTTTTATTTTTAGTACATTTTAACAACTTTTTTGTAGAAAATCTATTTTTAGATTTTTATAAAGCCATTTGCATTTTCAATATATGAAAATCTTACACCAAAAAAAATAAAAAAAAGCTGTAAATTTATTTAGTTTATTTTATATTTTTAAAATGATGTATCTCACATACCATCGTATACATACATCGTATTAACGTTAATTTTGTTGCAATCAGTATCTCATTTTATTCTGATATTTTGTGCCAAATTTCCGTTGCACCTTTAACATTTCGTATTATACTACAAACTTATATTACTCGTTTCTAGGCGGTTGCTAGAGTGTATCAACAAAATGTATGTAAATCTGCTGACCAAATGTGTGTGGTTCTCATAGACTTTAAAATGCACGAGACATAGATATCCATATAACGCTCTGACAAGGATAGCAAATTGCTTATTGTCATATAGTGTTCCTTAATTCCTATATACAGAAATTAAGTTATGAACTCACCTCCAATAAGAGACGGATAATCGACTCAACAGAACAAGCCAATAAGGCCATGTCCCCACGATATACAAAACTTCGGCCCAATGCCATCTGATCGATAAATTGATCTTCGGCATTTGTGGCGCTCAGTCCAGAATTTTTCAAATAATGTTGAGGTCCAAATACTAAAATGTAAGACTTAGATTAACAATTTCATTTACCAATAAGCTAAATTCTGAAAGAAAATATCTACCATTATGAATTTTACTGCAAACATTGTTATATCATAAAAAAACAAATATCGATGTCCATGCATACGGGGGGTGTATCAGAGTCTATTTTTCGATTGTTTTCAAAAGTTTACAAATTTAGTTACTATTTACCATAAAAACTACTTCATAACTATATGAACTTATTTCTGAATGTTTATAGATATCTTTGAATATAAATAATCTCTCTCTTGATAATCTGCTGCAATATTTCAAAATTATTTATTGCATCATGGCTGCACATAATCACAATTTTATTATTGAGCAAAAAGTTAAAATTGTAGCTTGGGTAATAACCTACACTTGTGTGAAAAGAGCTGCTGATTTATTACTGGTTTTGGTCCGATTTGAGAAGCAAGGTTTGTGATCCGCCAAATTTGAATGCTTTGGGTAGGACAATTGAGAGTCAACCAATTTCTAGAAGCTGGTGGTAGTTTGTTTGAGAAATAATCAACTCTACATTAGTACATTAATCATTATATTGCATGTACATACATACTATAAGTTTTGTAAATAATTAAATTAGTTAATTTTTGAGAAATTCGTCTAGGATTCTTGTTACATGCAATAGATTTATTTTGATAGATAGAATAAAAACTTTTAAACTGCTCATACCTTTAATTTGTTAAGTTCAGGAGGACACTCCTAAGAGGTATCGGACAATATGTGATTTTCTAATTGTATGTCGGCAACAGAACATTTTAATTACTCGAAGTCAATTACAGCAAGCATCAATTTTTCTCTAGGCCTATGTAAGCCGCGTTCATGAATGAAGTCAGGGAAACAAAACTTATAAATGTGTATATCACATTCTATTTTTATGTCAAATTTGAAAACTTATTGAACTAACAAAAGGATTTTATAAATTTTAAAACCAAATCAAAAATAGGTAAACATCAATTCAAAAATAATCAGCGCATATACACTTCCAATTTGTATTCAATCGTAGATTTCATTTTATGTCAAATGAAAGTAGAGTGCAACGGTTCTAATTAATTATTAACTAAATTAGTAAACTAGAAAACAAATTAAAAAATGCATTTTGTTTGGTTGAACTCATCATACAAATTTTTTCTACTATCAGAGAAAAACCCAAGTATAATTCATTATATTGTAGTTAATGGAATTAGAATCTATGAGAAAACAGTTTTAAATTATATATAAAAAATAAAAACTTAAATGACAAAAATTAGCTACGTTTACCTTTCATACTAGGTACTAACAGCTATGCAATTTATATATTATCTTCCTAAAGGTGGTACTTCAGAGAGTGAAGTTCTCTAGGATATTTCATAATGTTGGACGAGAACTTATTTGAGCAGGTCTAGTGGTTTGCTGGGGATCTGGAGGTACCTGTTTCGATACCCACTTGTAAACATTTTCAAATTACATGGCGGACAGGGTCCCCAATGTGTACAAGGAAAAAGTCGACATTTTGTCAATTTAACAAATAGCAACGAAATTTCGATAATTGAAATGATTAAAGTCGTGGTTTTTAAATACATTATGATCATATCATACCTGATAAATTATAGAGATCTACGCGTCCTGCTAAACAGTGAAATTGGCCCAAGTATACAAGAATACGGGCGGAATGGAATTTCACGTAGGGCGCATATCGCGTGGTTTGATTGGTGTAATACCATTGGTCCGAGGGGAGAATCAATTGGAGTACACTGTCAGTGATCATGGCATCCAATAATGCTTCGTGGTAGATTGGGTCCAAAGCCAAACAGGCCAGACATTGTAGGAGAAGACAGAGAAGATGCTGTAGAATATACAACACAATACGTTTTATGTACGTACATATATTTAAGCACCGTTACGTTTTCTCAGTTATATGGTTTCTTTAGCTAAATTTTACCAAAAAGAACTAAGTAGTTTTATACAATGCAATATGCAGTTCGTATGTAAAGTTTGCGACAAAATTGGCGTCAGAACATTTAAAAAGGCAGAAAATGACGTTACTTTGTTAGGTGTATAAAAATATAAAATGAACAACTGATGAGGCTAAAGATAGGACAACTGGCGTGTGAATTTTTTTTATCACGAATTTGTATATTTATTCATCCCAGTTTTTGTTTTTGCAAAGGCAATATTTTAACGCAGATAGTCGAAGTGAAATTTTTAAAAATGGAGTACCTCTCACATCCTACATTTTATTCTAATTATATCTATTTATTTAATTTTGAGATTACAATCTAATGTTGTTTACTGATCATATAATATGAGTCTGTGGTTTCCAGGTTCTAAATCACTCAGATTTATTATTAATTCAAGTATATTATGTCCTAAAAATATGTACGCAATCTGATCTGCTACGTAAGTCTATTTATTGAATGCATGAATTAATTAAGTTAGAGTGTAATAATTTATTCATTTTCAGCTTGTAGTCTAGTCTACATAGTTTATTGTTTTTGCTTAGCTCTTCTGAAGGCAAGCATTGACAATTGGGAAGCACTTGGCAGTGAACATAGAGGTTAATCAGGGTTATCAACTTAATTAACCGCATTGATTAAAGGTTGGATCGACGATGATGCCGTCCTACTCACATTTTAATAATTTACATAAATATTCTACTGCGTAGATTCGAGGCATCAATAATTCTTGTTAGCGATGCAGGTAATTGTAATTAATGGCAAGCTGAAACAAAATAAGCCAAAATGGAATTTAACGGCAGAAAATACCTAGAAAGTAGTATCTGTACGTGTACGTAATTTAAATTGACACAAAACGTCAAAATGAGACATCGAGTCAGAAAATCGAAAATCAATTTCTGGATTTTAATTATTTTAGGCGTTTAAACACAAATGTTTACATGTATTCATAAAACCGTACTATTTAACTTTACACATTTACGTACATATCCAGGTCGTTGAGAAAGAAAATCCCAATTTAATTATAATTTCATGAAAATGTTAGTTTAAATATTTAAATACCTTTACAAATAGCTAGGAAGAATAATGTTACGATGATAATGTTGCACAGTAGAACTTTATTTAGCCAAAAAAATAAAATTTAACCTTAATTTTATTTTAACGAAGATAGCAGCCGTGTTGTTCTCAGTTGGAACATATCTAATTTATAAAATTGAAACTTCATCTTCTGGAAGTTTTACGTAAATAGCTCATATATAATTTTGTTTTATTACGAGTATCTGATTGAGCTGAAATTCAACACCGTCCATTTAATCGGGGAGCCAGCACTCTTTAGAGTACAGGAACGAGTGCCCAACACAAACCTATGTAAAGGAATAGTATGTACCTCTAGTATACTCAGGTTGGTTGTCTGCAGTTGTCTAAATGGTGGGAAAGACCACAAGAGGGCCTTCCTATATTAAATTTCTATCTCCCAAAAATAGCATTTTCACGGTTATCCAATTGGCTTAAAATTCGGGGTACAAGTAAATAAAAATTTGACTTTGTCTTAAGTTCACAGGAAATGCATTTAAAAAAATTATTTTATGATATTTTTATTAAAATTATGATTATAATCAATACTACTTGAAAGTAACATGCATACAAAATACATAACTTTATAAAAATAACATAAAATACCTATTTATAGGGGCAACAGCAGTCAGTGCTCTGAATTTTAAGCCAATTGAATAAAAGTGAAAAATACGATTGTATGGGAGATAGAAATTTAACATAGGAGGGGTCATTTAAAGCCCTCTAGTGGTCTCACCCACCACTTAGACAACGGCAGACAACCAGTCTGAGAATACTAGAGCTACATACCATTCGTTTGTTGGGTCTGTGTTGGGCATTTCTTCCTTCACTCTTACAAGGTGCTGTCTCCCGGACCAAAACTTAATTTTAAACTAAATGACATAAATTGTGCTCTATAGGACAACACAAATCGAAAAAGATTCCAGAAAATTGTTGATCAATGGTTTCATAAATTTTACCGAATATTAAATAAAATATCTTTAAATGGTCAACAAAATTAATACCACGTAAAAATCAAGTTACTTGGGTGGAAATTAAATTACTTAGACCATAGCCTCTTTGATCCGTCCTAAATTTGGGCTGTTTATTATCGATTTTTTAGATATCTTTTTTGAGGATGTATCTTTCCGAGGTCGATGATTATATTTTATGTAAAATTTAGACAATCCTTGTAAACAATAGTGATAACAGAACATTTTAAAGCATATCCTTTATAAGCTTAGAATCCATCCGAATGTATAAAAATATATATTTTATAAGAATTCATCTAAATCTATGTTTATGTCATTGTTACTATGTATACAGGATTATAATTGGTGTATATAATCTATAAAAAAAGAACATACATAAGACTCTGCATATTGTATACTGAATTTGGTTCGTGCTGTACATAACATCGATTAGCCAAATAATTTTTTAAAGGCATTGTTGGGAACTTGTAAGAATAAGTGGCCGATCAAAGAGTATTTAAGTTCCTTTTGCCAGCAACGATTATTTACAAATAAACTCTGATAACACTGCTGATTATATTAGCTAAGCTTTTCATTCGGCCTACCTCTATTTATTTTCTTTCAATATTTAACATTTTATTCGTTGTAAAACATAATGTCTAACGAGCAAATATTGGATCTAATTCATCTTGTTCTTTTTGGATAGAAAGATGTTATTCTGGATTCATGTGCGGAATAAATTGGGTGACATTCAGAAATAGTAATGAAGTTGTAATAAAAAATAGTTAAAAACACGAACAGACGAAATCTTGGCAAATTTATCACCTAAACATATTATACCTAAATTGACCTTCATCTATCATCTTTTGTATAAACTACGGTACATTTGTTACTTAAAGGTATAAAAATACCAAGTTATTAAATTAATTGAACAAAATATTGCTTATAAAAGTTATAATTACCTAATTGTAAAATGATGGGTTGTTTCTCACAAAATTGTAAATGCCTTTGAAACATTGCTTATTCTTCATACCTAATATCCATTTACATAATATGGCATATCCTTCATATTTTCTGCTACCACCTACATGTATTCGTTCAATTTATTGTATTAGAAAGCAAAATAAAATTACTATCAGTCAACTGAATATTGAAACTAAATATCAATATATCTAAGTAATATGTATACACACAAAACAATATGAAGAAGGGTGTTTCAATTTATTTTCACATAATTGTATTTCTGTCAGAAATGAAGATCTATTTAAAGTTGTAACATGAGTAATTTTAAATGTGATAGTGCAAGCAATATTCAATTTGAATGTTTATATTTCTGACATATATGTCTTAACTATTGATATATATATATATTTTCAGAAGAATATGCGTTGTCGTAGAATAGCATTTATTGAATTAATACAAAACAATTTCGAATATGGTTTATTTTTGACGTGTATTTGAATTTTAAATTATATTGGCTGTATCAATAGTTCAATTTAGAAAGTTTACTATTTACCACTCAGAATGTGAAAATTAAATGATTTTATATTTAAAAAAATAAACATATTGCTTACTGGGTCATGATTGGGATCCAAGGAGTCTACAATGCTCTTAATACGATCCGTTGCCAAGAGCCGTCGACGGATCAGGTTGCTATGACACATGACCAATAGGAGACGGGCACACATCAATTGGACACAGTGATGGGCACAAGAACGCTGTCGAGTACTTAGCGAGCAGCGGGGCCGAAAAGACAGGGCGCGCTGTTGCATGGCAATACCATTGTGAAGAACGGTTACCAAGACTCCTGGATCTGCTTCATAGAGGCGTTCTAGTGCGGTCTTTCCACAGCAAAACACCGTCTCTTCGTTGGGCAGTTGAGAAAAGAAGGCATCTGATTGGGCCCCTGTGGCTATGTCTGAGCTGGTGTAGTCCGAATTGAAGAAGCCGCTACTGGTAGCGTTGGTTAAGTTGGAAATGCTACTGCCACTGTAGTGATGGCTAATAGGAGAGTTATGAGCGCTGCCAGCTGCTGCATTGCCACCTATGAACAAAAGGATAAAACGAAGAGGGATGGAGTCAGCAAGAAAATATTTGTTCTAATATCAAACTCGTTTATGTGATTGATTTCAAATTTAGATTTTAAATTTATAGATCCAAATGCTGGAAATAGTAACTGTGTTTAAAGTAGATAGGATTATGGGTAATGGGAAATGAGTACAATGTTAGCTTAGACTTATAGAATAAGTTAAAACACATCTCAATACATGTAGATATGACTAAAGAGTAGGTCTGTGTTCATAATTTAAATTAAATTCTCTAAGTACAACTGCTAACAAAGCTAGAAACGATTTTAAAAAAGAACTGTACTTTAAGTAGGTAACCTGATTTTTTCAGATTAGAAACAACCTGTTTGTTCTAAAAGAAAAAAAGCTTTGGTCTTTGGTTTTCTTTGAACAATTTAATGAGAAATTAATGGAATTTGTATTTTTTAGTGATATTGCCTTTATTTTCTTACAATTTTAAAACCATTTTCTAATGTAAAGAACTCGTTCTTTAATGTGGTTCGGAAAACCAACCGGAACAAAAATCATGTTTGCGATTTTTAAAATGCCTAAAAGCTATTTTCGGGTTTCAGATTAGAATTATCACAAACTAAATACTTTTAGATATTAAATTCTCTTTCTATCAAGTAGGGTTTGATTGTCTAATGGCTGGTTATGTAGGAAGAAGATTATTTTCCACTTTATCACGTACTAAAGAGAATTGAATCTGCACTTATTACAGGTTTAATAAAGTTAAAAATTACTTTATTAATCATTTTTTATATACAACCCTGGCCAAAAGAAATTCCCTGCCTAGAAATTTGCGACATTTATGTGTTACTCTTTTAGCTATTAAAAAGGTCTAATACATATATTACAAATTATGCATTAGTGTTTCATTAAGTGAAGGAAAACAGGCAAGCAGTTTGAAGAGAAAAATCAATCACAAATTTCTAGAACGGCCACTGTTTTTTAAGTTTTTCAAATCCAAGTTTTGTTCTTTCAATCTTTCTAAAAGTAATCTAATAAAAATATTAAAATGGAAAACTTTAAGAACTTATTGTAGAAAAGCATTGATTTTTAGATTTTCAAATTTAAAGAACATCTTTAGTGATTTCTACTTATTTTTTTCACATTTTCTAAAAATCTTTTATAGGTTATCAAAGTAACTGACCTTTATTGACAGACCCAGAGCTGTTGGTAGAAGTGCCACTGCCACAAAAGCTTTCCCTATTACGAAGCGAGGCAAGAGCAGAGGTGAAGGACTGACGTCGGTTGGGACCAGTAAGGGCCGCTGAAATGAACATGCTGCTCAGACCAGCATAACGCGGAGATCCAGATTGAACAGAACCGTGTGAAGGTAAACCCTTTATTTGAACAAAACAACCCAAAAAATATTGAATTTGAAATTCCATTGTAACAATTATAAGATTGGCGAAAAGATGGATAGCTCTCCCAAAATGATTTTTAAAACATACATAATAAACTAAATACAATAATATGGTTGCTGTCATTTAGGTTAAATGTATTTTTGTACATAAATTAAACTATATTTTAAAAGGTTTTAGAACAAACAAACTCTATAGACAATTTAAGAAAATAAAAATAGTTTTTGTTTAGTTTTAGTACTACGAAATTGAACCTTAGGGGCATTAATGATAAAAAGGAATATTATACATTTTATTAAAATATAGTTTTCTATATACGATCAAGCAATGATAGCAGACTCAGAAGAAGGACTACAAAACCTTGTAGACAGCTTAAATAGTAAAGCGAAGGAT
>JAUYWI010101572.1:0-11491 GCA_034780595.1 Parotoplana pacifica | reverse complement strand
AAGTATTCCAGACGATCTCTCGTGATAGGAGCCTTGAATCCGTTCTGGAAAGGATTCCGGACGTTGAGGACATCGAATAAACAATTCCGATTTCTATGGCTAGACCAGAGTTTGAATTCCATACTCTATGAGCCAGACTATATTATCTTCTGACTAAAATATCAATGCAATCTTTGTGAACACAGAACGAGAAATCAATAGAACGAACTCCGGAAATAATTCTGTGTCCAAAAATAAAGTCAACATTTCCGAATAATTTCCATCTATGAAACAAATAGAAATTGATATACAAATACAATTTAGAATTAGTAACATTTTGTGTCAACAGAGGTGTTTGCTAATTTAAATAAAGAAAGCAACTTGATATAATATTTGACCACAAAATTTTAAACTACAAATCATATCAAGTTTACACTTAAAAATATCTGAACAAGATAAATAATAAAGATTACAAAGTAAGGTACCCAAAAAAACAGAAAAACCTCAATTTTTAACTATTTTGACACAAAGATTGGTTGGTGTTCTATTTACATAGAAAGTAAAAACTAAAATCCCCTGCCAAATTGCATGAGAAGAAAGATGTGATCTTAGTTCTTATTTTAAATCTTAATCAGACTTCAAAATGGTTATAATCAAAAAAGGGAATAATATTAATTTCCATTTTTCATCGAGTTGAACTATCTCTCCTCTGATAACAGGGGATTTGTGTTTGTGATTCTGTGTCAAAATGAGGGCTATTCAAGTTTCGTGAACCACAGTAAGGCCCGTATGTCGTCGAGATTAGGTGACAAAATGAACTGTCTATACAAATATAAACTGACTGCTGTCGGTACACTCAGAACAAAGGAATCGCTGATCACGGCCTGAGAATTGCGGTAGAAGTCAAAGAGTTGGGAAACATTCGGAAGTAGGTAGTCAGAGGAATATATTCGGCCTGGATTTGGCGACCTGACAAATAGAAGTAATACAAATGATTAAAAGTCCAGTTTCCTAATACAATACCAGGATAGGCCAGTGAGGCAATAAAGAGTATTGGTGGTATAAAACCTCCGTGCTTGTGGTTAAATTTATGTTGATATCTATGACCCATTTATAAATCACAAAATCGTAGTAAAGTTGAATAAACAGATATTATTTGAGTAGTGAGTAAGAGCAAATTGTTGTTCAGTGGATCCGTAATGTCGCAACTGGCAATAAACTATGTACATATCAAATTTATTCTTTTTTTAAATTTTCCGTTACAATTGTTACTCACTTTCCAAAATATTACTGAAATTATAATCGATCAGACTGAAAACTGTACTTCTAGAATTGGTCAGATACCAACTATCCTATAATCGATCAGACTGAAAACTGTACTTCTAGAATTGGTCAGATACCAACTTTCCTATAATCGATCAGACTGAAACTGTACTTCTAGAATTGGTCAGATACCAACTTTCCCATAAGCTCGTTGTTCAATGCAATAAGCCACAGTGCACTTTCGGTAAAAATAAAACTTAGAAAATCTTCTCACCAGAAAAGAAACGCCCATGAATTGCCTTGACGCAGCTCTGCGCCACGTCAACACTGACGGCTTTCACATAGACAATGCCACGCGCCGAGTCCCTGTCCAAGTGGATGTGCACGGCACCGCCAAGACGAGAGCACTCGTCCAGAACGTCCTCCTCAATCTCATGCAGCACGGCCATGTCACGCGCCGGATCGAACATGTTGGTCAGCTTGAAGGCGGGCGTGGGCTGAGTCGGCTGGACTGGATCGTTGGATGAGGCGCTGCCCGTATTCATGAGACCACTTACAGAGGCTCTGGCAATGGCCACTTGCTGCAAACATCAGAAAACATGCGATTGGTTGCATTTTAATTGGTTCATATTAATCACAAAGTTATCAGCTGTTTTAGTTACCAAACTTAACTCAATCTTATCCATTCTGATTCAGAACTAGCCTATTTCCTGCACAAACTAGTGGATAGACATTCAATTAGCAATGGAGATCGCTATCTGTTTTACTGGTCATAATTCCTAGTTTCTTTAGCTAAACTTGGGTCAGAATTATCCAGAACAACGAAGTTCACATTTTACGTTAAACAAATTTGTGTAATTTGACCAATAAAATACACGAGATCCAGCAGAACCAAAGCTCCATATTTCTTTCCTGTGTGGCTCAGTCTTACCTTTTTAATGTCAGCCGGCAGGACACCATTGTCACTGATATTCTCTAGGGCCGACTGAGCCGACTTGGGCAGGGCAAGACCAGTCCCCTGGGCCAGTTTGGCCATCAAAGCCAGTCGTCCCGTGTTGCCCAGATCGAATCCAGCCCGATCCAACTCCTCCACATCAGTCATAGCTCCGGCAAGTTGTTCGGGTGTGCGCTCGACCACGTGCCCTACCTGCGGAGGAGACAAGCAAGACAGACAGCTGTACTACACAAACCACGCACAAGACAAATGGAATGATATTTAGAAGCCCTCCTCCTAAGTGCACATGAACACAGTGGTATGTCAGGGTGTGAGCTCTTGTTGCGTTCAATAGAGCCAGCCTAGTAGTAAATGCCTTGTGCGGTCCACCCCTTACCTTCATCGGTCGTCCAGCCACTTCAAATCCGTTCATCTCATCCATGGCCCGCTTGGCCGAGTCCGCATCTTTGAATGCCATGAAGCCATAGCCCTGCGACCTGCCCGTCTGGCCGTCTTTCATCAGCTTGATCTCAGTCAGTCCGAACGGCATGAAGACCTCCTTGAGCATGGACTCGGTCACGTTGTAGTTGAGTGAGCCCACGTAGAGCTTTGAGTTGCCGCCCCGCATCGGAATCAATGAGCTGCCAGTTGTTAGGGAGGACGACAGGCGAACTTTGTCATTGATGGCCCGCTGTACCTGCAAATCGGAATGAAAACAAACTTAAAATTATCACAAACTCGTATTCCATACAAGGCAGCAGCCTATTTCTACAGGGTGAGTCAGAATTCACTGCATATCCAGACACTCATTGTACTACATATCTGAAAATTTTAAGAACGAGTCACAATAATAAAGCGATTTATTAATCAATAATCAACACAGAAAAATGAATAAATACACGATGAACAAATGCAAAAATGAATTCATGCCATTATCAGTCATAAGGATCGACTTGTGCTCCATTCATCAAATCCACACAATGAGTGTCTGGATATGTAGTGAATTCTGACTCTCCCTGTACATCATTTGTCCTGCTTTCTAAAGGTCTGCAGTTATGTATAAGATTTTGCTATGGAAACAGAATTAAGAGAAGAAGAGACTTCTGCCTGGGAACTGTGTTTGTTTATAATATAATCTAAGCGGCCTACAAACTCGGTAGATTTCAATACCGATCAAGGACAGTACGCCACATGACAAACACAAATTATATTTTAGGCAATAGACAGGCATATAGATATGATGTGGAAAATTGGCAGCTGAAAATGTCTAGAGAAACGTGGAATAAGATTGATCTCCCCATCATTCAATAATTAAACATTAGACTAGGTGATGTTCTGACATTCCATCGATTATTTCACCATTAAAGAATGATACCCATGGCTCATTATCAGTTTGGTTTCAAATCTTTATTCTCTAAAAATCAAACTGCTAAATGGTATTATTATTTTAAACTTTCTGAACAAACGCATCCTCATTAAAGGTAAAGGTAAAAGATATTTCAACTAGCGGTCACATTACGTAAACAGGAACTATCCAGACTCAGTAAATGTCACACCTCTCTCCATATTAAAAATGTTTTACAGTCGCATACAAGCACCCCCCCCCCACTGTGAATTGGACACAAAAGAATTGCAACAAGACACATCAAAGTATCACATTAAAACAAAAAATCAGTCTAGAGGTTCTTGCCTTCCTAAATACAATATAAAGTGATATCCCCGACCATGAAGCAAAATAAATTCTGCCCAACTAGAAAACCCCACAGGTTTCTCCGTACAAAACTACAGAAATGAAGAAAACCAGACCAAACAAGTCACTGACCTGAATTGGCACACCCAGTAGACGTGTTCCCGTCAATTTCAGCGCCAGATCAACCGATTTCTCGTGTGCAAACTCAACATAGGCAATGCCCTTGGAGCGGCCAGTTCTGGCATCATTGATCAGCCGAACATCCTTGATTCGGTCCAGCGTGGAAAAGAAATCCTCCAGATCATACCGGGTGATCTTGGCAGACAACTGCCACACAAAAATTGTTCGAGAATCTCGCTCCGCTTTTTCCTCTGCACTCTCTTCGGTTGGTGAGCTGAAAGAGTGCAAAAGTACCCAGAAATATATTATTTAAACTGAAAAAAAAACAATCAACAAATCCAAACATTACCTTGCTGGTTTATAACCGAGGCCAAAGTGCCCAGTCCCAAATGATGAGCTGGAACCGGCTCCCTCTCTCTCGTAACTAGGAGTATACTTGACATAGCGAGTTTCCTTCTTTAGCTCCGGCGGTGAAGCAAGATAACGCTCAGCACTGCGCGATCTAGAGCGTCTAAAACACAACAAAAATAGAAAACCTCCCTAAAGACACATTTTTAGAACCAAATGCCAAGTACTTTGTACGTAAATGGCTTCACTGTCTATATACAGCAGTAAAATTACTGTCTAAATACAGCAGTAAAATTACTGTCTAAAGATAAACAGATTGATACACAAACTCGGTCCAGGAAATGCTAGTTTGCAAACCTCCTTTTATAAGAACAATTTTAAAAACCAACTGTCTTATAATTCAAATAGGATTCTCGCTGATGTCACATATTCTCTCCTGCCATGTATCTGATGCTGGTACACTAGAACAAAAAATAATGACTAGTCTTCAAAAACATTGTCCAACTGCTATCAATAGTACTTGACATAAACTATCCTAAATAGTATAACCTAGCCCACCAAACAATGGAAAACCATAGTTCATTTGAATTTTGGCTTATAAACTGTAAGTTAGCCGAGGCACAAAGTGTGAAAAATTAAGATTACGGTTCAAATTATGCTAATAATCTGTGAGAAAGTCTTCATTGATATCGGACAGTCATCAGCTTCAATACAGAACGAAAGTCAGTGGAATCTGATGAGAATGTTGGCATCTGTCGCCCTCCTTCAGAACCAAGAAATCAAAGGCTGCACAGCAATTCTCTAATAATACATACCTACAAATTTTAAATAATAATTACTAAAACTTACTATATAAAAAGGTGACAATTTCCAGCCCTACTTTAATTAATTCATCAATGAAAATAAATGTTAGGAAAACTCGCGTTCATTATTTAACTTTTAGACAAAAACCCTCTCCTACCTAATAGGTGGGGCCTCTAGCAGTCAGGAAAATTAATAAATAATAATAATAATAAGGATAAAAATTAAAACGTTACTGCCATCTGACACACCACACAACTGAGATTCCAACATTTTCTCACTGATTTGAAGGTACAATCATAGACAGATTTTTTTAAAAACACATCCATCTGTTACTGGACTTCCAAACATGTGTGTCTTCAAATCAGGAGAAGTGGTGCTGAAATTCCAGTTATATAACGGTCTAGTAAAGAGGGGTATTTTTGTACACAACATTACAGTAAATTCCCAATCTTTGCTCATTATGGGCGCCATAGTGAGAGGAGACTGACAAACCTATTAATTGAGCCACGTACATTACGATGTGTAGGTAGGAAGGATGGTAGAGACTAAAATACATACGCTGTTTTCGTTCATCTTGAATGAGATCACCAAGAGTTTTAGAAAAAATTAAATTCTACAATATGAAAAATAATTATATTATGAATTTAGTGGAGGGTCACTAGATCAAAATACTAGCTAGTTGCCTAATATAATATTAGTGTCCATTTATTTACAGTTCATGTACCGAGATGTAGTCAAACTAGGCGGATCAGATCCTTCTTTGATTCCAAAATCCGGGCAGGATGTCCAAATATAAATAGAGCTGCTGTGGTAATCTTGTCATCTGAGTCTTGGTAAGGCCATCCACTTGTGATTACAGAATTCTTCAACTAGTGATGATTACCTTAATGATAGTCGGTGAAGCATTTTAAGAATACCTTATTTAAAAACTACTTACAGCAGGAACTAATTGCGAGTGAAATGTAACCAGAATGATTTCAATCTCAATATGGGCAAATATGCTTACCAGAAAACCACTCCAATTAACAGTGTAGTGTACACAAAATCAATAGTTACAATTCTAATCTACAGAATGTGAAGGATGGTAGGTAATTTTTGGGTGTGTAGTCATTGTAGGCTCTGTCAGTTTTTTGTGTGGGACCATTCTTCTTACTTAGAAGTTTAGCAGTATGTTGTTGAGTTGCAATAATGATAAGCACTGTTCCTGGGCTATTTGCCTGCTCAAATGAATACTGGCACTAACTTTTTGTCATACGACGGCAATGCCGGTAGTAATATCATTAAAACAATATTACCTAGAGGTACTACATGTAATATATATCAACAAGAATCTAAAAAGCATTGTATGAATTGAAAACAACAAAATATTATTTAATTTCCTCTATGGGGATCAGCATTGTTGGCATGCTTTCAGGCTGGGAATCTGCAAGTTGCCATATGCTGTCTAACTTGCAAATTGGAGGCTTAATTAAAAAACTAGCCCCAATATTTTTAGTGACAGTGATAATATGCTCCCAAATCCTGACGATGACGCCAATCAAAAGTCATCGGTGCTCAAATTTGGAACTAAATCAAGTTGTTAGCAACAGGTACTACTTCAGTTCTAGAAATCAACTGATCAGTAATATTCCAGTTTCTTGCCTATAGAAACGTATTTCTAAGCACAGTGCTTAATCCGGAACAAAAAGGCCATGTTGAATTTTTACCATGGATAGGATTGATAATCGAGAGTGACATATCCAAAGAAGTTATGACGATTTTAATAAGTACTGGTCATTGTAAAATTATCTTTATTTATGTATTTATCATAGTCATAGATTTTTTAAGCAGAACAATAACTCAATTTCTATGTCAGAAACATTATTAACATTGAATTTATTTTTTTGCTTAAAAAATCTATAACTGACAAATACAAAAATAAAGATAAATTCACACACAATGACCAGAAATGGGGTACATGCAGTACTGCATCACAACGCATTTCTGCGGATTTTGGATATGTTACTCTAGAGACTATCAATGGTCTTTTTCCGGGTACAACTCTATTTCTACAGGATTATACACGTCTGTTTTCAACTCATCCATTGCTTTAGAAAACTATGTTGGTATATTATTTTAGACTTTTTTTTAAATATATTCTTCTAATGAAAATACTAAAAGAAAAGCAACATGACATCATGAAAATTGGTGCTAAAATTATCCGAGAACAACAATCTTCTAGACAAATTACCAAACTGAAAGTTTGAGCATAGAACCGATAGTTAGGGCCATCAATTTCGACATCTGAAGTAAATATAAAGTAAACAGTGTTTAAAAACCACTGACAAAACAGCAAGTCATGCATTAAACAGACTAGATAAGTACTTTGGTTAAATAAACGCACAATTTACCTCAAAAACGTTCCGCAACATCAGAAATTTTTATATAAAACAAGAAATTGATGACAGTACTGTGTACATAAATTATAATAATGTGAAACAACGGTGTACAGAATTTAATTTAATACACCTCTTTTTTAACATACGTCTATCATTAGAACATAATAATACATACAAGACATTTGAACCTACTTCTTTTCAGAGGACTTGCGGCTCGAAGAATGACGACTTTTCCTTGAAGACTCTTCCTCTCTCCTGTCATCATCTCTTCGTGAAGATTTCTAACAAAAGAATTTTAAAAACGCATCTTGAAATGATCTTATAGGTTCTTCAACAATACAAGCAGACTCTATCACCTAAATGTTACCTTTTACAACATTTTGTATTACAATGATTCATTAATAGTATACTTTTTAACAAAAAATCAATAATTTTATTAAACAACACAATTTTGAACTAACCAATTTCTGTCACAAATATTTATGAACAATTTATTAATTTCAAACACATGAATTAAGTTATTCATATTGATATTTCGTTAGATTATAAACTAAATCCGGGATACTAATGAAATAGTTCCAGACCACCAATTCTGTGATGACAAGAGTACAAACACAAGGTCAATTTAATCATTATAAAAAAGTTAATTCTGTCATCTGCTAGCTAGACAGAAAAAAAACTGTGGAGCTGGCTTTCTGTAGACAACCTAATAAAGAAAGAAAAATAAAGCTTAGTACAATTTACTCATATCTCAAAATAATACTTTTAAAATAAAACAAAATTACTTTTCCTCTGTGGCTAGAATGAGAATCTCTGTATTCATATTTTGTAGACATTATCAACTAAAAGAGAAAGATAATATAAAAAATTTAAAAATCAAATTCTTTCTTGCTTTTCCCACATTTAGCTGGTGTGTAAATCTGAAGTCGTCTTTTAGAAAATTTGCTGATTGTTTGTGGATTTAAATATGTAGTTATGTAGGTACATTGTGTACTTTGTATACATAGGCTGCATTATACATAATAATTAATTCACAATTATATTATTTTAGGATAATGCATGATAACTTCATCATCCTGTTCTAATAGTGAGTAAATTATACATAGTTAAGTAAAACTGGTTAACATCTTGGTATAGATATAATAGACATGCCAAGCTGCATTTTTCTTATAAAATAACCCAGAAGAAACACAGTGAATAAAGAAAGTGTTTGGTAAATGCCATTGAAAGATTCAAATAACAACCTTGTTACTTATATGAATGCTGCACAAAATTATACAAGGTGCAGCACATCCCACTAATTTAGAATATTATGCATAAATTTATAAGTTTTCACATTCTTTTCTTTTAATATTCAACACACATGGTTGACTTAGTACCAAAACGTTTGGATACATCTCTGTGACTTACAGAGGCTGTATTCTCAAAATAGCTGTAGCTCATCAAATGATAGCCATACTTTTGTATTCTTGAAAGCAGCAGCAGCTACATAATGAATTTCCAATTTATAAATATAAATATTCAATGAAATTTATAAACAAAATATTACAACAACCAATCAAAAAAATTACATTAAATTAGAAATTTCTTTTGTGAAAAATCACTAACAATAACAATTTTGTACTTCTATTTAATTTTGTTGATTATTAATAATATTTTGCTTTATGATGGAAAATAATTTATCTAATTTGGATTTGATTTTAATAAATGCCTTTGAAGACCAAATTGGCATCTTAGAGAGGACAGAAAAGTCTTGTTTAATCATGGTTGTTTTGGGAGATTAGTTGAAAATAAATAAACATGTCCCAGTGTTTATCTAAAGCTTGACCAACAGAAGTTACTGCTCTATTGACTGAAGACTGTGATAATCCTTCTGTATCTCCCACTATTAATTGAAAGCTACCACTCACATAATACTGCAAAGTTGTCAAAATTTGTTGCATTGGAGATAAACTATGAGATCTATTAGTGTCTCTTTTCAAAGAATATTGTGTACATACATTACAGATTGTTTTGTTGACCAATATCTTTGATAAAGTCAATTTCATCATGTAATTCAAATGAATAAGGTCAATTAAAATAATTTCTCTCTCTCTCTATTAGGCAATTCAAATTCAATCATTTCAGCCATTTTTGACATATATTAGCAATGAAAGTAAATAATATAGTGGTTAACAAGTTACATGTAGCTACAGCTATGATTAGGGTAGCTGCATCTACATAACTTCTTTTGAGAATACAGCCTCAGGTTCCATCCATAAGTGCAGCAGCTATATTTTCTTAGACATCTAGCTCAACCTTTTCTTGACTATTTCTCTTTCTAGTCCTGGATATATCAAAAAGTCTTTGCACCAATTGCATAGTCTCTCAAGGAGGTGCTTATTTATTAAACTCTACATCATTGTCTTTTTTTTCAAAGTTGCTTGTAATTACATATGATACCAGCTATTTCTTCATTTGTAAATACAGGATAATTCATGCTTAAATTATTTATGTAAAAAACAGCAAACAATGATATTCAGATTTAAAACAGTCCATCAAATATACTGTAATTGATTATTTCCCATGTTTGGGTTCATTGGGTTAAATCTTATTGTATTTTGGACATAGTATATATAGGTAAAATTTAATGTATCCATGATGTTTAGCTCAAAATATCAATGTCTACACAATGTTTCAATTCTAAATATTTCCATCATTGTGAATACATTAATTTCATATAAAAACTACAATCTTGTATTCAAGCATTTAAGCTAGACATCGAAATTGTAAAATTTACTCTGTATCATTGAAATGCATTTCCCAATTTCAATGTCTAGGCTCAAATGCACAAACTGTAAGATATTAATTAAAATTTTCTAAAGCTATTGACATTATGTTTCCAAAAATCTAATTGTTTTCATTAGGTTGTCTTATCTATGTTTTTAAGGTCAGAAATCATGTCACCAAATTCTCCAAAGAAAAAAAGACCCACCTGAAGCTTCCAATGGCTGAAGCTATCATTGATTTGCTTAGTCCAAATAACATTCATAGACAGGCTAAGTGGCAAATGTTGTGGTCTTTTTTTTTCTCTCAATTGGCAGAATATATCAGATCCCCAGCTTTAATCTTTAAATTGATGGATGAGTCAGCAAATTACCTCTTTGCCACACCTATCATCTCCAACAAAACTTGTTTTAATTCTGAAATCTTTGCCAAATTTATCTCAGAAAATATCATATTATTTTCAAAAATTAAGTTAAATTTCATAAATTATCATTTTGAGGGTACATATATATAAATACATAGTTTCATTCAACAGTAACATTTATTATCCCTAAAACATATGTCCCAAAGTATTTTGCAAAATTTAAAACACAGAAAATACAATTAAAGAGGGTGGAAGTAAAAATATTACAATTTTAAGTATTTTATTAATCAGCCATGCCAATTAATGATGTACCCCCACCCCTATCTAACTGCATGTTAAGTAAGTGTTTTATGAAGATTGGCACATTAAGACAACTTTTTGAAAGTAGCCATTTCAAATCTGAATCCCAATGGTTTTGAAGAATACTCTAAAAGTGAAAGATCTGTCATAGACCCACTTTACTATTTTATTTTTCAAAGGTTTTTAACTAATTCAGTGTTGCCACTCATCCAGCTTGAAAATTCCAGACAATATGGTTGTGAGCAAAACAAGCAACCTTTAGACAACAGGGAGCAGCAAAAAAAATTTGTGTCCAGATTTTTAAATGTCACAGGTTTAAATATAGCATAGACCAGATCTATAGTCGGAATGAAATTACTATGTAGAAAAAAAGTTTTATACAATTATTTATTTAAAAAAGATTAGATATGGAAAATAACTTCAATTATATTTATTAAAAAAATGGATTTTAATAATATCTTAATATGTGTATGACATGGAAATATAAAATTCAAAATAATAAATGCTTATTATAAATGTGGAGTTCAACAATAACTATGACAAAA
>JAUYWI010101561.1:0-11491 GCA_034780595.1 Parotoplana pacifica | reverse complement strand
TTTATTCATTGTTAAATATATTGATAAAGCCTTTGGCGAAATATCTAATTAACATTATATTTTTTATCTTTTGTCCAATTTTATTTCTATTTTATATATGGTGACTAAGGTATATGGTAACAAAGGATTTATGTGTTAAAACACCCTTTAAGTCTATTTGCCAAATTTCATTAAAATCGGTTAATGTTTAGACTATGATATCGCTGATGAGTTGATATGACGATAAAGAAATAAAGACCGTTTTTTGAAGCTATTGTACCTTATAAAATAAAACAGTAAAAACAATTTTTTAGGGTTCAAATTTATTAAGTGTTTTTACTATTTTATTTTAAATTAAATTATGGATACCGCCAATCAACTGAAACATATATTGCTGAAATTTATTACACTTACTCGTCGGATACTAAACAAATGAACTTCAGATTAGCAAAGAATTTGGCCTTTTAGTGAGAAAACACTGCCCATATTTAACGATTCTATAGAACCAATTAGGCAAGTCTGCCATTAACTTTGATAAGTATAGTTTCATATCAGGAAAGGATTCACTTTATGTAGTCAGAACTCAGAGCATGTTACCTAAGAAATAGACTATTCTGAAAATATTTGGTTATTTTCGCCGGTTTTTAAAGATTCCAAGAGAATTGAGACAATGAATATAAAGAGACTTAATCTCTTTGTAAAATGATAAATAATTAGTGACAATAGGATAGTAGGTATTTACCAAATAAATAAGAAGACAATCAACTTTATTTCGACATGTTGACTTTCTATAAAGTTTACACTCTACCTAATGGTTCGAAATTTGATATTGATTAGTTACCTCTCAAAACATGGAAATAAAAATCTTGCTTTGCTTAATTTCTTTCAAATAGAGAATTTAAGTCTGCACTAAATCACATTTTGTATACAACTACTCGTAACTATCAAGATTCTAGTTGCTTAGATTTTGAATGTAAAATAGAGGAAAATGCACACTAAAAAATCGCTGTGAAATAATAAAAAAGCTATAAAACACACAGCTTGTGAATTAGACCTGAATAGTGAATCTACATAGGAAAAACTAATTAATTATTTAAAACAAAATAGCATTGCAATGGATAGTATGTATTATATACAAAGAAACAAACACAGTTAGATTTGAGTAGATAGAAGAAAGCAAACTTAAAATGATAAATGCAAGCTGGTAAATCGTAAGTGCGTTTATAATTAAAATTGTCTTATTTGTTTCGTTTTGAAGAATCTAATCTTGTCAGATCTACATAAAAAGAACAGTTAATCAAACAATTAGTACCCCAGAAACAATAATAAAAACAGTTTACATAATATAATATCCCGTATCCTCGGAGTCCTCATATTTCCTTGGTGCAGACACTAAAAGCTTATCTAACTCAATAATCAGCAATATTTCTTAAATCGTTCACTCTATTAAGTTATAAATTTTGACTGCTTGGTGTAAAAAAAACATCTTTTGACAAATCGACATTATTCCAGAAGTAAATGGAATTTTGTTTAACATTCTGTAACAACCCATTGAAAAGTGATTCCATGCTAAACATTATTAGTATACCAAAAAATCAGTGTTATTATCAACAATAAAGAACATTAAACTGTATTTTTATGAAAATTTAAAATTTAAAACATATAAGAAAAAAGCATTCATTTAACTACTTTTTTGAATGATTATTCATTTAATTATTGTATAAGATCGTTCTAAAACTAGTTCCAAAAAAGAAGGCATAACATCTAAACAGAAACACAATAAGTTACTAACGGATTATTCCATATGGAAATTCCCATTGTCTCAGAGGATGCTTTGCATAATAATAATTATCTAACAATAAAATTAAGTAAAATACTATAGGTATTAGGTAAGAAATGTTTTCTTGAGAACAAGTTTTACCAGTACTAGCAGTTTTTTAAATAAATAGTAGCACCAATGTTAAGAAATTATATGATAAAATAATAAATGTAGGTATTAGCTATTCATTTTGACTCTTATAGATTCTCTAGGTAGTTAAAAAATGTTGTATAAACACTTCGAAAAGTTTGATAATTGGCTCCCCTTGAGCGACTGCCAAGAGCTATCTTGCATTCTGTTGGTAAAAACACCAGTCTTGACTCCTTGTGTAGAAGTATGGAGATCATCAGCGAAGAAGTAGGGGGTGACACAAAAAGTGCCAGTAGGAACGTTATCGGTCTTTTGCAGACACACTTCAATGACAAAATCACCCTTTGCCTTCGTCTGTAGTGTCCAGATGGTGAGTCAGGAATGGTGGCGGGACAGTTGATGGTGGTAGTTCTTTAAAACTTGGTAGAATGTTTCACTGTTTCTTGTTCACGGCGAAGGATTGATGTTGGAGCTGATGTTGACATTGCACTGGTTCTACTGCAAGGGTAGGACACTTCAGATTGGTTTGTTTAGGGCATGTTAAATGTGATTGATTATGTGATTGACCTTCAGGTTTTACTCGACACCTTATCGATTTTTTCTTAAATCTTTCCATGGATATTTACACAAGGAAAATGTCAAATGATCCACTTTTTGGCTCCTCTATGCTCCAATTATAAACAGTTATATCTTTCCTAGAGTAAAATGTCAGTTTGTGTAATAGAAAACTATCCCGAAGCTTTATAAAAAATACAATTGCCTACCAAATTCTGGAAATTTTATTGATTCAGACTGTTGAAGCAAAATGCGAAGCCTCGAAAGAATCTTCTCTGCCATTTGTAATTCATCGTAAACAACTAAACAGTCAGGTTTTAAAGATGAACCTAGAATGCGTTTCTCTATTTCAATTCTTTCCAGTGTTTCTTTTAATGGACAACTTTCATTTTCGAATTGTACAAAGCGATGGTAACTAAAATAGAATAGACAAAATCATCAGTAGTGAACTTTTCAAAAAATGAGTCAGAAAAGTCCCAGGTTAGTAAATAAATGCGACTGTTTGACAACCCACTTACTTAGAGTTCAACGCTTGACAAAGTTGTTTTAAATAATTACAGATTTCTTGTGATTCACAATTGAAACTGACAATACAAAATGGTACTGAAACTGATCTAGCCATTTGCGGTAGCATGTTAATCCATTCAGAAATGGAATCGCCTTCAGTCAGCAAATAAACAGCATCTAGCTATAATAAAACAGACATTTGGTAGGATTTTGAAATAGTTTAATTTTCAGATCCATCAAAATCCATGAACTATAGTTACAACATATTAGTTTTAATTTAACCTGCTTTCTTATGAGCAATAGATGCTGGTGACTCCAAATATTGCGTAGCAAAATGGAATCTTTAAACAATTATCTGAAAAACTATGATCTTGTCTTTGTAGGACCTGTTGCCAGGGTCATCAATATTCAATATGACAACATTTATTTTTACAGAATAACGTTAACTATTTGGCTATTTGATACAAAGAATAAGTTAATATTATCAAATAAATGACACAAAATAATTAGACTAAAGAGGTAAAACAAGATGTTCGCTCAAAGCTTAAAATTAATGAAATCAGTTTCTTTTTGGTGTTGGTTCTCATTAGACAGTATGAACTCTAAATTACGTTTACATATAAATGGTATTTTAAAATAGTTCAGTTAAAAAAGTCTAAATTGACTAGCCAGCATTCAAACAATGAAACTACTATATATCTATTTCTAACAGATTATATTCATTGGTGTATCCTGTGAACAGTTTGCTGTTACCATTGTCGTACTGGGCATCTTCGGATATTGAATGGGTCCTGTTGCCTTCGAGTAATTCGAACTTGAATTTATTTTCTGTAAATTTGAATATGTTAATGCAATGCTATGGAAAACTTGAATGTCTAAATCGATAATTTGAATGCGTAGAACTATATTGAAGGAGAAAACTTAGCTAGTGAGAGCATTGAGCCAAAATGATTAACTTATTTAACAATTTAGCTAAGATATTTTATGACATTTTGAGTTATTAATTACACAGAAATACACATATAATTTTAATGTAATTGAAAAAAATACTATAAGATGATCATAAATAATAGTTCATGGTGCTTACTTTTGGATCGGCACACAAGTGAATACAAGCCTCCAATGTGTTAGAAACCTCGGATTCCTTTCTTATTTTAAGATTATATAGCCAATATTTAGCTTTCTGAATGGTATCATGTGTAACTTTTACACATCTATAATTAAAATAATCCAATTTCTCTGAGCATCTGAAACAATGGTAAATAATACAGGAAATAGGATTTAAATATTGGCATTGGCATTTTCATTTGTATTATCAATTTCCAAATTTTTGGAACATTTTTGACTTTCCAATATGTAATTTAAGCTAAAACAAATTAGCCAAATACGAGTATATGTACACTATACATAGAACATTTCACTGCCACTGATAATTTTTTTAGAATATATGCTGTTATTTAGAGGATATTATCTATCTAAACTTATCTTTTTTTTCCTTGCAATAGTTGCCAAGACTATCTCTCTTTGTTTTCTAATTGCTGGAGTGGATCTATCACGTGACGCTTGTTGGGCGAGCGTCTGATCACAGTTCATTTCAAACCCTTTGGCTGTGACCCCAGAAGGTGTGCAGCCAGCACCCAAAGGTCACCATGGGGAGAATGCAATTCATCAACCGCTAGTTGAAAACCTCTTTACGATGCTTAAACTAAGACCGGCTCCCATGAGGACAATTTATCAGGCAAGTTGGAGTTGGGATATCTAGTTCCTGATAACTTTCAAAACCTTGTCCACCAAGTAATTTAAACTGTGCCATAGCTGGATCTCGAACTGGGTACCTCCTGATCCGTAGTCCAGCATGCTAGCCATTCGACTACAGGCTAACCTAAAAACAGTCATCTCTCTTCTTCCACTGGACCGGAATCATTTAATCTAGTCCATTCCAGTGTATAAGCGTAAAAGCGTTGAATAACCATAGGTGTGTTTTCCATTTTTTCCTTTTTGCATTCAACCCTTTTATCATTCATACGTATTTAAATTTGTTTATCATGAACTGTATTCATTTTAAATCTGTACTGCAAATTATAATTTTTATTAATTTTATCTGCTTGATAGGATATTTTGTCAAAAATTGAAACATGTCGTAATAAACAATTCTACCTATGTTGACTTTTATTTATCTACAGTGTGTAAGTATTGGGTATAGATAATAGAGTTATAGTATGAGTATTATAAAATTTTCGTTGATAATATTTTGTCCACTTAGGAAATATATCAAATTGGTAAACAAAAACCAAAAGCTAGGTATAAGAAACCAACAAAAATGATATAATTTGTCATTAGGGTATTATACCTACCTTGAAAAATTAATATACTCAAGTTTAATCATTTGATCTTCTATGAGAGCTTCGAGACCACGAAGAAATTTATTAAATCGTATAGAATCAGTTGTATTAACATCCAAAATAAAACCAATATTAGAATGTTGTAAAATGCCAAACATCTGGCGACTACCTGAAGAAAGAAAACGAAGTCGGCTTTGATAGGAAGAAATAAGAGCCTCCAACTTCATTGTAGCTTGGTTCAAATATGAATATGGTACATTTTTCTATGAAAAAAATAAAGATATTTTGATATAACCAACAACACTAATAGGAGATGCTCATGATACATAAATTAAAACTCAATATACACCTAATAAAGGAAATACTATCCATCTATAATATCTAATAAAAAGAAATCAGTTTCACTGAAATTAAGGCAGAGTTATTTTTGAGAAATGTTCAGTGATGCCATTTGAAACAAAATTTGTCTACATTTTCAAAATAATACGGTATTTCTCACCATAACACGCGATTAAAATGAGAATAAAAAATCAGCACCTATGAATGGATACAAGTATAAAACTACAAAATACACTTACAAAAAATGTTGGCTTTTCTTTATATCGAACAAATCTCTCTTCTTTTAATTTAGTGGGTGGTGTTTCCTGAGAAAAAACTTCTTGTTCACTATCTGTGTCAGAGTAAAAAGGTTATTTCCTGCTCATTTATAAGTAAGTTGATGCTATTTTAGGTATATAATTTTTGCAAACAATCTTTAAAAGATATTTTTTAGTTTTCTATATCACTTATTTATTAAAAATTTTACTCAATCACAAACAAAGGAATTTTTAACAAGTTCTCAGGTGCCACCTTAGCCACCTATATAGAAAAGTCCCCAATATCCATCCACTCAACTTGATTCTTCAAACCAACACTACAATATTCTCTTAGCTACTCATTCGTCTCAATACAGCAAAGAGAATTATCAAACACCAAAAGACAAGAACCAACCTTATCACCAGAACAAGGAAATCTGAAATACCATGCAACCCAACCATATCTGTGATCAATGCAGCTTCATTCACAAAACCTTATACATTAGAGCATCTCTATAGTGATTCAGGAGCTACAATGCCGATTTTGCTTTTCAATGAAACGTATCTCAAACAGAAACACACGAAATCTATGATCAAAATCAAAGGATACAGCATAACCAGAAAAGACCGTCTTCACAGGAAAGGAGGGGTGTCCCACAAATGACAAAAGTACTCAAGATGTCAAACAACCCCTATGAATTCCTTTGGGTTGAAGCAAAACTCAATGTAAAAATTTAACAGTGGGCATTTTCTACAACCCCAAACCCACCTACTCAGAAAATTAACTACTGGAACACCTCGAAAACAGTATATAAAAAATTAACACTAGGTACATCTTAGCTGGCGACTTCAACAGTCTCAATGACAACCAACTAAAAGAATATGCATACTTTTTCAGATTGTCGACAAATCAGCCATAGAAAATAGAGGAAACAACTATCAAGATAGAATATATACCAGTGACTTATTCTTCGAAATAGTTTCAGTGTCTAGTGCAACAATCAAGAGTGACCACAAAGTCATTTAAGCTTATACTGGACCACAAAAAGACCCGGTCAACAAATTAAAAACCAAACACACAATAAGAACAAGAAAACCAAAGAACATTGACCATCTATTCAAAGATTAACTTCACAAAAGAACTATAACATTCAAAACAGATATACCCTTCCATGAATCCTGTAATAATGTCTACGGAAAATGACATCTAGGACACCAATTTCATCACATCATACATCAAATAACTCCTACGACAAAGGAATAAACTTAGGAGGTAAAACAACAAAGATGAAGCCAACAAAATAACACCACAAGTATGCAAACTCATCATAAACAAAAACAACAGCTGCATTAGTAGCCATGATTTCAAAACCAATCCTAAAGCACTCTGAAATCCATCCGAAAACTAACATGTAAAAACAAAGAAACAGAAAAAGCCAAAGTTAACCTTACAGCAAATAACCTCAACAGATACTACTTCAGCATCTTAACTGACAAACAATATGAGACTCCCAATCTCAAAGAAGACCCAACCAAACTAACAACAAACCATACTTTGAAAACCCCAATATTTAAATTTGTAAAAGACTACAACTGGCCCTGATGTGCCATACTGGTTTTTGAAAACTGGGGCAAAATTTATATCTCATCCAATACAACAAAATCAACAAATCCATCAAAATTTTTCAATACCCAAGCACAATGAAAAAGTACAACCATCACACCAATTCCCAAAATAACTAGCCCCTAAACCCAAGTAGACTACAGACCAATAAATATTACACCAGTTCTAGCAAGAATGTCTGAAAATTAATTATCAAATACTATCTCAACAAAACTATAGAAAATAAAGATGACTACAAAGAGCAAGTTGCTTTCCATCCAACAGGCAGAACTGCAGCAATCACAAATCACAGCCCAATCCTTCAACCTCCCCATGGTATGCAGTGGATCTCTCAAGAGGAACAAATGGAGTCAATCATGAAGGGATGCGCCACACCTCACAATCTCGATGGGTTTTTGTTTTCCAGAGGTAATCGACTGGCAGACTATCTATGATGCAGAATTCTCAAAGTCAAAGACATTGAGTCTAATCCTGGACCAACTACCTGTTACCAATGCAAAAAAAGCGATCAGAAGCGACTTCACCCCCATCTATGTACGAGATGCCAGAACAGACATCACAAACAGTGCACTGGCATAAACAGAAAAAAACAATAACAAATTCTGACCTACTGGATGTACAAACAGTGCAATAACGATATAACAACACTCTCCTGATACAACCAACAACATATAATATATTATTTTAATATGTACTCAGTATGACTAGTAACTATTTAAAGTACTATTTACAGTTATAAAGCATACTATTATAATGTTTGTGTATAATTATTAGTCATACTTTTCAAAAATAGTCATTTCTAAGACTTTCCATATATAGGATTTAAGAATAAAATGTCAAAAATATGTGTTGAGTCAAATTTTAATACATATGAACTAATTTTTGGGTGTTAGCTCTCAATATGATAACATAAGTGATAATGTTGTTTTAAAATATTAGATCTAACAAAGTTTATAATTGTCTGAAAACTAATACTATAGTGAAAGCTGTCTAAAGCAGTAATAAATATAAATAATATTTGTATGAGTAATTTATATATTTTTTACTTTGTTGGGTTTAATATTTAAAAAAATGATCTATCTAAAACCACAATTAGATTTATATCTAGTGTATTATATAGTAAAGCTAACACATAAGAATATTTTCATATATCGTAGTGTTTAAACAAACACACTTTTTTGTCCTATTTTCTATTTAAATACATACCAATTAAACCATAGAGTGATGGGACAAATTTGTAAAACATCCTTGTTCTATATATAATGTTATTAGTGCATTCTAGTGTACTAACCAACAGCATTCAGATAATAAAAATGTTAACTTTGAGTATAGATGTGATTGGAACACTGTATGCCAATTTATCTTTTTAAATAATATATAAATTACAAAATAATCTATAACATTAAAAGAAACAAAACATATTTATACTTACCATCCAAAATATTCATTCCAATAACTGATGTAATACTTAAAGAATCAAGATTATGTTGTTTTAAGTTATTATATTTTAGCCATAATGAACATGTACACAATATATTTGGCAGTTGCAACTGTTTTAACTTTTCATCATCTGGTAAAAATTGGACTTCATCCAGAATTTTCTTTGCCATTTTGTCTAAACAGAAAATGGTTATAATTATTAAAAGAAACTGAAATCAATAAAGCCATGCCGTCAAACAATGTACAAATTTAATATAAAAAATTGTTCTTTAAAAATCTAAAGTTTAGTGCTATTGTTAAGTCCATTCTTTAAAATATTTTTGCTAAGTAAAATACAAATTTTAAATAAATGAAAGTATAAAACTAAATTGTTTTTTCTGTTTTAAAGTCCATAGTATGGAATTAAAGATTATTAAGATCAGAGAAAGTAAAACATAAATATTATTATACAAAGATAATTATTGAAATTGCACACTACAATCTTCAGCAACCTTGTCTATGGAAAATCTTTTGTGAAATGAAATGTTTCATTATGTAACTTAAAAAAGAATTATAGAATAAAGAAATGATTGAACAAATATTTTGTAAGTATGAAAAAATACCAGGGGAATACTACAACAGGGGACTGTCAACTCAAGGTTTTATGTGACACAAACTTTAGGCTGTTTTTTAAAGGCTATTCTCTGAAATAAGTGCTTTGAAATTTGGAACAATGATTTCAACTTATGAGAAATTGTTTTTTTAAATTTCAAGATCAGGTGACCTTTGGTTTGTACCAGCTCAAAGTGCTAAAAACATCAATTTTGAATGAACTATAACTGAAAAATAATAAAAACGTTTGATATTCAATGATTCAAATATTATTTAGCTCTTTTCAATTAACATACAACACTATGTTTGGTCTCATTGAATTTGACCTATATAGTAGACTTACAATTTTATTTATAACATTTTTATACAATTAAAAAAATCTATCACTGATGTTAATATCTTTTAAACATTTTTTTATAAATATCTATTTTTTTTGATGACATAATTAATATTATTGATTTTTCAATAGTTAAAATATACATTCTGGAAAAATCAATAATATTAAATATCTCAGCAACAAAAATAAATATTTACAAAATTCATTTTTAGTTTGAAAAATATTTATGTCAGTGATATAATTCTAAAATAATGGCATTCATATCTAATACTAATCAATAGTGTTTGGTCATACTATATGGGTCAGATTTAAGGGAGGAGACCAAACATAGTTAATTGAAAGGAACTAAATAATATTTGAATCATTGAATATCAAAAGTTCTTATTATTGTTCAGTTCTAGTTCATTAAAAAATGATGATTTTATCCCTCTGATCTAGTCAAGCCAAAGGTCACATGACTTCTAAGATTGTATTTTCAAATCAATGTTCCAAAGTTCAAAGCACTTGGTTCAGTAATTCAATATAAATAATTGCAATTAAAAAATTAAGTTGACAGTCCTTTTATAGTATGTCCCTGAAGAAATGGTCAAATTACATAGTGCAATATTTTATGAGATAGTCTAAAAGAGAATTATATGATAAAGTAAAGATTCAACAAACATTGACTTTAGAATGTAGAAAACAAAATATAAACTGTTGGATTGTGCAGTACAGAATTCAACAAATATCTATTCATATTTTATTTGTAATTTTTTTCTTCTTCTTCTAAGTGCTGAGCTCTTGAGCATTGGCAACTATGGTCCTAAACCTGTTTCTGTCATCTACAACATGAATGATGTTGATTGGAGTTGCATTTAGCCAGCTATCCAAATAGTCTGTAATCTTCTCTCATTGCCTGTAATTACTAGATGTTCTAATCTCTTTTTTCTCATGACATGTCCAAAGAAAGTTGTTTGACTTTTTCTGATGTTAATGCAGAGATTTTGCTTTTCTCCCACCCTTCTCAGCGCTTTTTCATTTGTAACTTCTAAGTATGAGATCATCTGCATGTGTCTTAGACACCACATTTCTGCTGCATTGATAGCATTTTCAGTTTTGTTATGCATGGTCCAAGTTTCACTGCCATACTTCATAATAGAAGTGATGCATCAGTACAGAACTCTTTTTCTGGTTCTAAAGGAGATTCACTGGTTTTGAAGGATCTTGGATAGCTCAGAAAAAACACTCTTTGACTGCCTGTCCTATTCTAATGCACATTTTTCTTTCTCACTTCTTCCATCACTCGCCATTGTTGTCCCAAGCTATTTGAATTGATCTACTAGCTCTAAGATGGAATTGTCAGCTTTCTTGGCAATGACCATAGTGTCTGTTTTCATTATGTTGAGTCCAAATCCAACTCTTTCACTTACTCTATCTATGATATCCAGAAGCTTTTATAGGTCTTGTTTAATTGTTGCTATCAGGACAGTGTCATCTGCTTAGTGAAGTTTTTTAATGTTTGAACTTCCAACCCTGATTCCTGGTAATCCCTCAATCTCATACATTAAGTACTCATTGTATGTAGAATAAATCTTTACTGCAGAAAACAAAAATAAAAAACAAAACCAGTCAAGCCTTCGACAGTATTAACAT
>JAUYWI010101550.1:0-11494 GCA_034780595.1 Parotoplana pacifica | reverse complement strand
CCTTTTTTCCATTTCTGATGACATTGTCCAGGTTTCGGATGCGTATAATAGGGAAGAGATAATGTAACAGCGAACAATAAATATGTTTAGAATTAAAAATAGAATGTAAATTAATTTGTTCAACATATTTGTTTTTTAAGTGTATTTTAAAAATAATAGATTTATTTTTTCTATCATGTGAGCTATTTTTACTATTAATAAATCTAGTATAAAATGCCAAAATTATATTAACAAATGAAATATCATAGTTACCTATAATAGTTTGACGTATTCTCTTTAATATGTGTTTTGGTAACGTGTAAAGATTAGCGACTAAACTACGTATAGAGTTACCAAGACAATAAATACAATTGTTAATTAATTTAAACAAATTTATATTTTTAATGTATTTTTTGCCTTGACTATGTCGTACTTTAGGCAGTAAATGGTAAAATAAGGACCAGAGTGGAGCCTGAGGGCCAATAAAAATCAAGAATTCTTAATTTTACTATTTTCATTTAAAAAAGTACTTTGACCCAAGAGTTAGCTCGGATTCTAAAGCACATATAGCTGCTCTGTGCTAAATCTTTGATTTTCAGTCTAAAGAGATTAATGCATAATCGTCACAGGGTGGTCTACACCCCGCCTAAACATTTTTTTTAAATTGCTTAAAAACGATACAACCGATTTAGATGAAATTTTGTTTCATAGAGCAAAATTCTCTTGTGTATGTTTTGATTTTTTGTGTGAGCACTACGGTCACGTGACGGCCTCTGAAAAATTGAGTTTGGTTTAAAATCGTAAAAATGTACTTCTTCTTCTTAAAAAATATTCCTGAGGCCAAAAATGGATGAAATTAGATAATATTTAGTATATACATGGGAAACATATATTACGGCTATTTGAAAATATTAATTTTTGTGAGCAGGGTGGACCTGAGAGCCAATACAAATTAAGAATTCATACTTTTACTATTTAAAAAATTCGCATTGGTTATATTATCATTAAAAATGTAGTTTGACCTAAAAAGTAGTATAAAGGTATCCAAAAAATTTCAACAAAAAATAAAAGACAGAAAATTGTTGTCTCAGAAATTGACCACATATTATGTAAATCCTTTAAATAGAAAAATGGATCTTTTAATTTCTTTCTAAAATATGAAAAGTTCACTTGAATGCCCTCATATTTGGTATATATATTCTTTATCTGATATGTTATAAGTGTGCCCAGTAAAGAGTTATAGCTTTATCCAAAGTCAGAAACTGAGGTCCTCTGCTTCCTATATATTCCTAAGTCTAAATCTCAAATTTGAGCACGACAGAGTACTTCGTTTTGATTTTTGAGTCATTTAAGTAATTTTGGCAAAAATGATAGAATTTTTTGGCCAAACAATGATAATCAATATTTAAAAAATTCTATAGATTTGTTTTATTGAGTGCCGAAATTTGAAGCAAATCTGACAAAAGTTTTGGGACATGATGACATCATGGGACCCCTTCCAAAGGGGCAACGTCTAAATATTTGTGTTGGTCTTGAGACAGATATTATCTAGTTGAGGATGGCACTTCGGATGATTATTGGTTCTTCGGATGATTATTGGTTCCTTAGACAGGTTCTGAAGGTTTGGTGAAGGTCACAGCAGGTAATCTTGAAGTATTGAGTCTACGTCTCAATGTTTTTTGGCATTGAATATGAGTTCCAGATGGACTTTTTTAGGGTAGCCATCGGTTTGCGCTGGTGTCATATGAGGCATCCAGACCCCGAACCCAGACTAAAGATTCTCCAATGTAACGTCAACGGCCTTAGACCGCAACTTTTTGAACACTCAAAGAAATTAGAAACCGATCAGAGACATTGCTGTTATCGAAAATTGATTTCCCTAAAATCAAAGGCTACTACATCGCAACCAGAAAAAAAACAGCACTATTAACCAACCAGACTGCGCACAGCGGCTTGACTTTCTACATTAGAGAAGACTAGAGAAAGAAGCTCTTTTAGGCCGGTGAATCTTACCACTGTTACTGTCAAGGTTATGGAACAGATTTTTGCTTGATAGAAGTTAAAGAGAAGATTACTGTTAGCAGGCTGGGTTTCATAAAGGCCGTAGCATCGAAGATAAGATCATCTGTCTTTCTCAATGTGTGCAAAATGATTTTGAAACGAAGCCACAGAGATAATCCTAGCCTTGCCATTGACTGCTGGACAACTTTATTTCAGGACCATTCAGTTTTATTCGTTTGATCCGCAGTGGCCTTGTCACCCACCGCCCATGCGCTGCACCAGTTCTCACACCCAACCGCAAGTTAGTCCGTCACAATTGAGCCCACCAACATCTCCAATGGATAGCCGATGACTGGCGCAATGTAGTCTTTAGTGACGAGATTGTATCGAGGTTGGTGCTGCCAGGTCACATTTCGTGCGCAGGGCTAGAGGAGGAAGAATCAACGAGACGCAGACACTGCAACGCCGCAATTTCCAGGTCAAGGTTATGTTTTGGGGCTACATCATCAAAGATGGGCTTGATGCCATAGTGCCTATCCATGCCACTATAAATGCAGATCATTACGTGGACATCCTTGTGAATCATGCCATACCTGCAACCAATGGTGGCAACCTTGTATTTATGCTGCAAAATGGCGTTCAGGTGTTGCACTGGCCCCCATTTTCACCTAACATAAATTCATTGAGAATTTCTGATCGCTTCTCAAATTCTAGGTCCACAAGCGTGCCTACACCACCCGTCCCGAACTGATTGTAGCAGTGCAGCAGATATGAAACAATGATGTTGACATCATGAGGATGATTCAAACTATCTATAGAACAATGCCAAATTGTGTCGCCAAACTCAGTCGTCCCAAGGGAGGTTACACTGGATATTGAAACTTTATATACATTGGAAGTCTTTTTTAGACTATATTATATCTTTACTATTAGTACTATAATTATGCTTAAAATAAATTATCTCATATTAATCTAAAATTATCTACAATTTTACTGGGATTGCAATTAATTTGCTCAGTTTATAAGATCTAACTGAGTCAGTCTTGCTTCGAGAAGATCGAGAGTCAAAGAACAAGCTCTCAGGACCATCTGGACTAACTGCTTTTCTCGATTTAAGGCTAGAAAAACAAGAAAGGGAACCTGAGAAGAAAGGAGGACGTTCTTGCCCTAAGATCAAGTATTTTAAGTGTAGATTTGGACAGCTCATTGATGACAGATGCGTCGACTGTAAGGAAATAGACGAAAAATATCATGTTTGAAAGTGGGATGATGAGAAACAGGGACATTGACGGAATTGAGACTCTATGTAACGACGGGACGATAGTTGGTTACCTACTGAAGGTGAGGCCGAAATTGTTCAACGAGACATACTGACCTACCTCAACAGATATAGATAATCTCGACAAGGACTACCACAAGTCAGTGTTCTTGTTACCATCCTTTTGCTTATTTGGATTGCAGAACTGAAAGATTATCTACGTGATCATGTCGTTATCTACTTCTTCGTTGATGATCTGATGATTATCAGTAAATCCCCATCTGTTACCCTTGCTACTCAGCTTAAGCTGTCGGCTACCAATTGATTTATTGGAAAATGAAACTCGCCTCAGAAAAATTCTAAACCATACTACCTCGAGAAAAAGGTCAACCTGGACATCGATCTTTACATCGCAAGTCAGAAAATCAAAACATCGTTTTCTTGGTATCAGCCTGGATAAACTTCTCGACTTTGGACCCCATGTCAAGAATTTTGTAACCAAAATGAACTTCAGAATTAGGCAACTGAAAGCTTTATCTGGCAGGCAGTGGGGTATGACTTCTAACAAACTCCACACTGTATAGCACCTATCTCAGCTCGTGCATCGACTACGCTGCAGGAGCTTGGCTTCCATGCACTGCTATTTTGCCTCCAAAAAACTTGAAGCTAGACAAAACGACGCAGCGAGAATCATTACTGGAAGCCCTAAAAACCAATACTATATATCTTTGTGTTGAAGCGGGTATCGAACCTAATAGTGTCAGAAGTAAATTTCAGCTCTCCTATGTCTACGCTAAAGCTATTCGTAGAAATCCTGATGATCCACCAAATTCAGTGCCAGTCGTCAGGGCAAGCAAGAAGATGCTTTCCGAAAACAGCCATGTTAGTTGGAATGATACTTGTAGAAACTTTTATCAAGCCAATGGTCTTGATGAATTCTCTTCTAAATCATTCACCCTCGAATAATTCTAACAATAACATCGTGTTCTCCACTTCTACCAACATAGCCTTTTCCAAAAGTGACCCTAAGATGAACAATTGTCTCTTGCTAACAGTTTCATTAATTCCTTGCCGCTGCCGAACATCACTATTTGGAGCGGTCAAAAACTCGACTGAATTTGGCGGGCCAAAACACACCATCAAACCCCTGTGGCTTCAGGGCGGAGCTTTTCGCTATTGATAAGGCTCTAGCCAGTAGAGTCCGTCTCAACACAAATCGCCAATCTGCTATTGAAAGTCTCAGCAACGGCTCACACTCTCAGCTTGACTACCACAGCTGCGACATTTGGAAATCCATGAACTCTATGGATTCCCTCCCACTGTGGGATCATAGGGAACGATGCCACCTACAAAGCTGCCAGTAAAGCTAAAAATCTGAATCCGCAGGAAGTCCAAATACCTCTTAACGTCGCCAAAAAACCCTATAGACACCATGCCTCCTATCTCTGGCGGATCACTACCCATGGTACTCCGATATCTTAGCTGAATCACTCCCCCATGGTACTTCAAAGATTTTTTTGTCAAAAATAGTGCCATCACCATCAGCCAAGTAAGGGTTGGGAAGCTGTCCTCCACCAACGCCATTATCTACCACCAACTTAAAAAAGCAGGCAGGATCAGCAAAGAGACGTCTGCCACGTGCGCCAAGAGTGCCAGATGCCACCACTTCTAATGACTACCTCACCGAAAAAAATTGTCGAGTATGTTAGGCGGACTGGCGCTGTTGAGGCCCGTCACTAGAAGAAGAAGAGGATGGTAGTTGCCATAGAACTCCGGAAATTTTGGAAACATTTTTGTGGTCCGTGAGATCGGTACAAATATGCAGTATTTAGTAAGGGGCGGTTAGGGGTGGTAGTTCTTATTTTACTTACATGAATTTGACTTAGTGCTGAAAACTAATTTTTTTCGATACCTACATTTTAACAGTTTTATTTGTATAAACATTGAATTATTGATTTTTAATGCTGAAAATGTCAAAAAAATTTTCGCTGCGCGCTTGACCACATAGTTAATTTGTTAATAGTGTTTAGTTTTAGATTCATTTGAAGGTACGGAACCAAAAATCCATCACAAAGAAAAAATCTTTTACTAATGAAGGAAAAGCGAGAGTAGACCGCATTATTCAAACTTTGTTTCATCAACGTCGCAAAACCTTATGTCTTTTACATTTGTACACAAGCATTTTAGCATCTGAAAATGTACACCCTTTTCTTTCAAAAGTCTGAGCCAATTATTCATAAACTATACGAGGAACAAGAAGAATTATTCCGCAATTTTCTCTCTTTCTTCATTTTTCATGAAGTCATCGCAAACAAATCTGCTACCAGGCTCATGAAACTAGACCTAGAGAGACATTTGCTACCAGCCGATAAGATGTTCTTCGGAAGTGCTGAACCAGACAGTATACCATCTGTGAAATGGCATCTTTTGAAAAAGAAGTTCGGCAGTACAATATTAGTAAAGCAATTCCCCCTGTCGACCAGTGCAGAATAGATGAGTGGTGGATGTAATGCAATTAACAGTTTTCTCTTCTTTCAAAACTGAGTATTAGTATGCTGTCTATTTTTCATGGTCCCGAAGTTGAACGAAAGTTTAGTCAAATGTCCCAAACATTGAATACACAGACTTCAAAACTTCGAGTGAAAATATTGAATGCTCTTCAGACCACCAAATATTTTTTAAAGCGGATAATAAAACTGTTTGTCAGAAGTTCTCGAGTAAAGATATCCTCTGTGATCCTGTTCCAAAACTTTTAGCACAGAGACTTCAAAATGTCATAACTACGCGTGAAGAACACTTGGCGAGTGTATCAAAACAACTAGAGATTGTGTCAAAGGCAGAAAGAAACAGGATCTTCCTATCTGCTGCTGCAAAGGCACACAAACAACGTGAAAAGTGCTCTCCAACATCTTTCTGTAAAAAGACGAATTCCACAACTATCTCATCAGCCAACTAAATTGTCGACTCCACGAGCATTAAAATTTATTAATAAACATTATATTTGCAATTTAATATACAGTTTTGGATTATTCTCAGTTCCTTCACATAATTCCATGTATTAATTATGATCTATCAACTGCATACTTCCAAATCTGATTTTTCCAGCATTGACATTAAAGCATACATATGATTGAAGCAAGCAAGACCATACCTGAGCAGCTATAATTTTTCCCAAGAAATTTACTTGTTAACTCTCTTTTGCAATGCGTTGTAAAAAACACTAAAGCTACCGTGCTACAACAGCATTATGAACATTATTTTAAGACAACATAGAGTGCGCTGCAATGTATATTATCTTATGTTATAATACCATGCGCCCACTGTCATGTATATAATATATACTTACAATTTTGTGTTAGAAGAACAGTTTGCCTGATAGGTGTTGTTATGGTAGCCTTGTTTTCTTTAATCATACATTCTATCAGTGCAAATACTTTAGTAAGTAGATATAATGTCATGTGTCGCATTTCTCCGGCCATGTAACCTGGATTTTTTAAGTCTTGAAATTCACCTAAAAACGAAGAAATTGAGAAGGGGGTATACCCCTCCCCTCCTTTCTCCATCCACTAACTAAATGAAATGACTTGCAAATTTATTTGTTTAGAATTTTTATTTTATCTGTGTTAATTTTGGTTTCATAATTTTTTGGGAAAAAGTTCTAACCTTATTCAGAATGATGAAATGCTGGACTTTAAAATTGAACTCCGAAAATATGTCATTGCTGAATTACCATTTAGCACCTCAATGCGTATTGACACATGGTGGTCATCCCTTCTCGAGTATCCGCTGCTTAGAAAATTATCGCTTAGCTAATTGTCTATTTTTCATGGACCGGAAGTAGAACGCAACTTCAGCTTAATGGGAAATAGCCTTAATTCAACCACGGTGAATAGCATTCAAACTGTAAAGCAATTTCTTAAAATGAATAAGCCAACTTGCAGCTATTTTCGAAGCAACGATTATCCCCATACCCCAGTCCCTAAACTTCTTATTGACAAGTTGCGAAATGAAGAACTCACAAAGCGTCGCTCGGAGAAGGCTCTGATAATACAACATATGTGCAAAAAGAAAACCAAAATCGTATCCAAAGCTAAGAGAACGTTGATCTTTTCAGAAGCGGCAGCAAAATCTCGCAAGAAACACACAAAGAAAAGACTGACAGAGCTAGCAGCTGAGAAACGTAGCAAGAAGGACACCACCATGGTAACTGTACTTCCTTGTAAAAATGGTTTGAAAGTGCTTTTCCTAGTGTAGCAAAAGAAGAAGCTATTCGATTTTTCCAATATTTTATGTACAGTTGAACTACTTTTTAACCACATTATAACTTTTATTGGAGGGCATTTTTAATTCTTTGGTTCCATGAATCATGCGCGATGCTTTCTTTGTTTCATATTAAGGTAGTAGGTATATTCCTAATCGAACTTTGTATATTCCACACTAATGACTATTTTCTTTAAAATATGTGTGTTTTCTTATTTTGATTCATCAGTGTCTGTATATAATTTATCAATTGTGTATATATAATAATGCGGTTTCATAAATCTTATAAAATAATAATAAATTTACAAATTTTCTGACATTTGTTTATACATAAATTTAACATTTCAATTATTTTAAAATACGCTGAAATTTCTCCAAAATGACTCTCGTTTTTCACATTTGCTCACTTACTCATTCTCCAAGAATAATCTATTCCATGCGCCAATCTAGGGGGAGCACCCCCTCACCCCCTTTTCCCCGATGATGATTTTCAATGCCTTTAGATGCATTCTCAGGGTATAAAAACGCCAAAATTTTCACCGCTGAATTATAGTCCTGCATCGCCATGCGTGAAAGGAGATTGTATGCGTGTATATTTCCAGCCAAATGACTTTTGAGCTGTGCGGAGCCAGCACTATTAACATAATTAGTCCGATTCAATAGTTCTACATGATTTAATGTCCAACGTTTTGAAAAGCAAATAGGGAAAATGAGAGTCAATACAGTTATTTGCCTCTGAAACAACCCTAAGTTAGAAAAAGTGTTTTCTTTAGAAAAAAGGGTTTCGCCCCCAGACCACCATCCCCCCCCCCCAAAGAAACTTTTCCCCCTGAATTGGCGAATTTTTTGCGTGCATCATTAAACTTGCAAATAAATTTTCTTTTTATTCATATATATGAAGCTTATTCTGATAGTTCTATTATGTTTATTAAAATATGTGTTTTGCAATTCGATTTAGACCTTGTTTTCAGCCTCAGGTTATGGAAAGCCCTTACTACCTTACTAGACTGAGACTAATGAATATTATTTCCCTAATCATTATTTTCTGCATTTTGTTTTAGCAATAATACGACGCAGCTTGTTGGAGCTAGGCATTGAAGTAAAACCACTAAAATCGTTTGTAGCTCATCTCACTGTATTTAAATACACAGATGAACAAATTGCTAGTAAGTCCCCCCTTCAGATGCAAGTTTTGGTAGTATCTAACATGTTCACTTTATTGTGTTTGTTTTATTTCTGAATGAATATTTTTCTAATATGTTCTAGAACGTTTTTGTTTCTGGTCATCATTGCAACAACCATTCAATGATTATTGAGAATTAGACGTTTGTCTATAAGGTGTTCAAAATATTGCACTTTATTATTTATGAACAATTTATTTTCGAATAAATTAACCCTTCGTAGACTTCAGGGTGGGTGGTATCACCGCTCCCTAGTACATATTTTCAGATTGCTCGAAATCGCCATAACCCTTCGTCGGGGGGGGGAGAGATCTAGCTCGAAAACAATAACAGTGATTAAGCTGAAATTTTGCAACGTTGTCACAAGTGAAGGTCTGCAGATTTTTACATAAAAATGTCATACCCCCCCCCCTCAAAGTCACATAGTGGCCCTCACAATAGTCCAAAATTTACAAATTTGTTAAGTCTACTTTAAAAAAATCAATCCTGAGGTCAAACATGTATGTTTTTATATTTGGTATATAAGTTAGAAATTCATCATTGTATAGCCGTTGATTGTTTGGCCCATACCCAGTCAATCATTAAAAATTATGTATTTGTCATAATAAACCAAACCACTGTTTATAACCATTTAATTATGATAAAATACAATTTTTTAAAAATCTATTATTATGGAGCTGCCCTGGTATGGTGAACCTTATAGACCAGAAACCATAAATGTAAAGCATCTATTTTTGTAATTTCAAATTTGAGCATAATAGGATGTATGGTTTAGATTTTAGAGCCATTTTAGATATTTTAGCCAAAATTATCGATATTTTGGCCAAAAATTGATATTCAATAAAATTTTCAAAAATATTTATAGCATATTTTTAACCATTGCTGAAAATTTCATTAAAGAACATTGATCCAAAAAAAGAAAAATATATTTAATTTCTTAATAAAATATTAATAATCCATTAGAATTCCTTCATATTTGGCATACCTAGTTTTTATGTGGCATATAATTAGTGTGCCAAATAAAAGATTAGTAGTTTTATCAAAAGTTAAGCATTGAGGTCCACTGATTTCGAGGCTGGACCCAGCCAACATGTTAGAAATCACTTTTTCTAAAATTCTATTTTAGCAAATAAAATAATTCCAAAACTTCTCAAAATGATATAGAAACTAATAACAAACCATTTTAAACGATTTGTAAATGAAACTGAAGTTTTTATTTCATTTTTATCAGCTAATTTTACTGTTACCATATCAAATGTACAAAACACATAAAATAAACCTTGTATTCGTTTTTTTTTATTTTGCTCGTCTATTAGGTACTAATTCATACATTTAAAAAAACTTACTTTTTTTACTTTCTCTTGTAGATATTAGTTTTCATGCCCACTTTTCTACTATATTATTGCATAGTACTAATATCTATAATATTTTCCGGCAATAATGCTTTAGTTTATTCAGACATTGTCGTGCCCTAAAAACCAAAATATTATTGCCCAAAATAATATAGATATTGCTATGCCCTTATATATTACTTGCATAAGGTATATAATTTATTTGATAGGAGGATTGGTATTATCCGATGAGCTTTGGACTCCCTTTATGTATAATGAATTTGGTACTCAAAAAGTGACTTCGATTCAGATGTGTGACGCACTTAACAAAGAACGTTGTAGTTATTTCCCGATTGTTTGGGAGAAATCTATTGTAAGTTTTACACTGATAAATTTTACAAAATATCCATAAATTTTATTTAGGTCGTTCGTATTCTTTTTTTTATTAAATCAGAGACTACTAAAATTTATTGTATTTGATTGATAACAAGCATATTGTACTGTCATACTACGACAAAATACCGTAAAGGACATTTTAATTGATTTTTCATACTACGACAAAATACCGTAAAGGACATTTTAATTGATTTTTCATACTTTTGTTTAAAACACGTATAACAAATGCAAGAAAACATACCTACTCTTTAGGACATTGTTTTTGGTACAAAATGTATATCCTTAATTATACGTCGCTCTTCGTTTCTTTTTGCAGTATGAATCTAATATCCTAAAATAGATATTTAAAACGCTGAAATGAACTTCTATTTTTTAGAGACTTACCCTAATTTAGTAGCCCACATAGACAAAAAATGATATCTAATATTCTGATAGGATATTATATTTCTAATATGCATCTTAATTTTCTTTAGATTTTAGAGCCATATAAGTGATTTTAGCAAAGAAATGATAGTATTTCTTTTAAAACCATATATGTATATTTCCTAGTGGACTTTCACCAATTTTGAAGTCAAATGAATAGAAACTTTAATTTTAGACCTATTTAATCAAGCCATCGGCCTTAGTCTAGTATCCTTATTAATATTTGAATAAATATCGATGACCTTTGCACCAGTTTTCACAATTCGCTGTGGGCACACCCAAGTTTTTTATTCAAAATTTCTCAAAAACTTGCTAAATGATTTGCATGAAATTTGGAAATTGTTTACCGGATTCTTTTTTTTAAATTTCTGGTGGAAATATTTTTGGGCTCCTAGCACCGTAAGGTCACCTGACAGCCTTTTGAAAAACAGATTAGGTCAAAATACAAAATCGATCTTAAAGCCGAATAAGATAATTGAGAAAAATTTATAAAAGATCAGGTAAACGTAAACGGTAACATAAATACGACCAATCGGTTGTGCAGCTTTGACACTTCAGACTAACGTTTTTATGCTATTATAGACTGACGTTTTATTTTGTGGTACTGCCCAAAGATTACGTACTGTAGACTTTCCAAATCTAAATATCTGCGGACAGAGTGTCGG
>JAUYWI010101539.1:0-11494 GCA_034780595.1 Parotoplana pacifica | reverse complement strand
TAAATTGATAGTATGTGCTTTGAAATTGTAGAATTGTTAACAATCGGGTGCCGATTACTAAATTATTCACTCCCTAATATCCTATAGCCAAGGACTACTAAACTAAGGACATGCAAATACAGAATTCGGATATAGCTATCGAAGGCCAGCTGGTTTTATATCAGCTAAACAGAGATAGCACTAAAACATAAAAATAAAATTTGCTATGCTCTAAACAATCGACAACGTTGAACCATACTCTTATTTTGTGTATCATTAGTATCATAGACAACGAATTAACAGTCTAATACTACTACAGACATCGATACACATCAATGACTACAGTCTTTGCTTAGTATATCTATGTATGTCTATTGTGTAAATGGATGCAATCTGTTTAAGTTTTCATCGATTTTGTTTTCAATTTTCACATGTACGGGAACCAACTGTGTCCTTTTTATTAAAAATGCCTACCAAGTGTGGTATTATACATTGTAAAGGACAGGGTCTATAACATTCCTAAAGAAGATGGCGACCAACAGTGATGGCTGAATTCAATACCTCCCAGTGTTGGTTTCAAAATAGACATTGCCCTTCTGATGTTTAAAAAAACAACTTCCTGGTGGCTATACCCGCCCAGATGTTCCTCCAAGTCTTGCCTTCCAACTCCACAACCAAATCCTAGATCTACAAATGCTGCAGATGCTCAGCTTAAACATTTTTAAATTAAGACAAAATTAATTCATTTGAATTTTTTCAGGCTGAGAAAGAACTTAGCAACAAATATAACAATGTACTTTTTAAGAGATTCAGTAAAGAACTAGTATGTTAGACGATTGCTTGTTCTTTTGTATTATGCAAAATAAACCTGCCTTATCTTCCATATGACAATGATTATTTTTAAAAATAAATTTCGTGTGCCCATTAGTAAATAACTTAATCCCAATAATGGACAATTTTTTATACACAATTTTTTGAATCTGTTCATTTTGCTTACTCATACAACCTGCCACTACATAATATTACAGAAAGCTTTTCATCAACAATTGCTGGCTTATCTAACCACCAACAGGTTAACCGAATACAGTTTATTCAGAGACAATTGGAATTTCTATCAAATACAAATTTTATTATACAGGACAATTGCTTCGCCAATGGATTATTTCCAAAATGTGAATACGACATCTTGTGCTTCGCAGTAAAAGAAAACTACAATCAATAATTTATTTTACTGATGTTTATAAAATTCTTCAAAAAACATTTTACAAATTGAAAATGAAAAACTTCACTTCGATTTAGAAATGCTAGTGCTATTGTAGACTTTATTCAAACTATTCTAAGCTGGTGGAATATAATTAATGTTTCTTCCAAGGGTCAGGATTCGTGCAGTTCAGACTAAAGACTCTATTGACCTCCAACATTATCTAGATTTATTTTCAGCTGCAGAAAGTGGCCAGGAAAATAATGGAATTAATGTTCTCACCCACGACACAAGAATGGACGGTTTTATAAATGTGTGTAAGCATTTATTCAATTTAGGATTTAATTATGTTTTATTGCGTGAAATTCAGAGTGATCGTATCGAAGGTGAATTTTCTATCTTTAGACAATCAACTGGTGAAAAGAAAGCGATTAGTTCGTTTTGCTGCTTCAATTTTAGAATCTATTGAGACAACCACTGAGAAAGAACACAGCTGATTCGGTTCTATTGAATATGAAGACACAAGCTTAGTGGAGTCGTGCACATTGAAAACTTATTTATCTAGTACAGAGCTGAACGGTTGCATGTATGTAGTCGGGTGGTTAGAGCGCAAACATTCTGAGATCAAATGGTGAACCATGATGCATGCAATCCTTGAAGAAGTTTCCCGTAGATCCATATTAGTACCTCATATTTCTACTTTTGAATTTGTTCAATTATGTTTTTAAACATGCATTTTGTAGATCTAGACCTGTTAATATATTGAAGTTAATAAACAATTGTTATGAGAACATGTTTTTCTTTTTGGCTAACGTTTTATTAAACGGAATACATAAACGTCATAAAGACAGTAAAATAGATCAATTCAGCATTGATGAGCATGTCCACATATCCAGTTGTTTGAAATCAAATATACTCCAAATGGAGGAAAATAGAGGGCATTAATTTTTGCAGAGACAGCAGTTATTGGTGGAAATATAGTGAGTTAATAAGAACAGTGTCAGTATTTAAAGAAAAGGAAAATAGGACAAACTTTCACTCGTCCTTAAATCCCTTAAATTGTATTCTTTGTAATGGCCGGTACTTAAATCACTGTTTATAAAAGGGGTTTGGAAGTTTCAATATTGTAATTTACATTTAATAACAGATATTGCTAATAATATTTTAAACCAACATTTTTATTCATTATATTTATATTACTTAGCATCGAAAATACAATGCTTTTAGTTATTTGATGCGTTTTAAACTTTTTGCCAAATGCGTTAACGTATTACAAAGAAAATTCTCTTGAGAAAATACTTTTAATGATAACTTCCCGTTAAGGTTATAGGACGGCCTTCAAGGTGCTTTAAAGAGCAATCACATTCTTTCTGAAATTTGAACTGTACTTATACTTCAAATGGCATATTATATTTCATTGTCTAAAATTGGTTAATCCACGTTGTACTCTTTTTTATATAAAAACCATATACATCACCATTGTTACGTTTTTAAATCTTTGTACCTTGATAAAACTCAAATAATATATTTAAAAAATTCAATTAAAATGTATACGAATATATTCAATTCTACACATTTTGTTTCAATTTTTTACATCATTGTCCAAGTTCGTTGCTATCTGTTATATCGGACAATTTAGAAAATGAGGTTTGTCTGTTTAATATTATAATGATTTTAAAAATGAAAGTTTCAAAACAATTGGACTAAACTTGAAATTAAAGGTTACTTAAAATAAATAATTACTGTCTTTTTCTAAACAATAAAGTATAATAATATCATATAGATTCAATAAACTAAATTTAGTAAATCGAAATTTTAATAAGGGGACTGCTTAAATGGAAATATTCTCTATTTGAAGGCTTTCTTTCTTTCAAATAGTTGTTTCTAAAATGCTTTAGAGAAAGACTCAGCAATCAGCTAGTTGCCTACAAAAATGTATATATTGATATCATTTGTTTAAAACATAGAATGTCTATGCATGACAAATGGCTCAAACTAGGTCTAGAAACTACATTTCTGTGAACTGTCACACATTTATGTATCAATTTCAATCCATTTAGTAACAAAATTGGAAATTTCATTTTGTATAATACAATTAATACTATAAAAATTAACTTTTATAATTGAAACTTTAAGCAAAGCTATAATTAGCAAATGCTAAACCAATGTGTACATTCCAACGGGTTACTTTTTAATAAACAAGAAACATTAATTTATTGAACTAATCCAATTTTGTTTCAACATGTTTTATATGATTATGAATTATAAATTCTGAACCTCTTTGAAAGATCATTGAATGTTTTCATTTATGTGACAGATTCATTATGAAAAACAGTTAGTGAAAGAGAGTTTTCAAAGAGCAGTCACATTCTTTCTAGACACATGGATTGTCTGAAATTTGAACTTTATACGTCTAATGCCATACACTAAAGTGCATAAGCTTTGTCTAGTTTGAATGTTAGATAAATTAAGATATGACTATTTAGTAAACTTATTAGCCTAGCAATAATCAGCTTCAGTAATCACTTTTCTGTCTGTAAGTTGTTTGTGTCATTGATAGTTTAATGGTTAGAGCTGTAATCACGGAGTATTTATTTGCAAGTTGATTTGTGCAGTGTTATAAGTTTCTTAAAAGGAAAATTGTGCTCTATTTATCATAAATTATCTTGTCTTGGTTGGTAGAGCGATAGGCGGGATAGAATCTGGGCTATCATTGTCAAGAATCTCACAAGAGCTTGGTGTTTTCAGAACCTCTATCCGACGTTGGTTTAACACACTTGAAGCTGCAGGTACTGTAGTTAGAATAAAACCTACTGAGTTGGTACTGAAAACAAGCGAAAGGGAAAATCTTCATTTGGTTCGTAAACCAATATTGACCGATAGTCTAGTACTCTAGCACTAATTGTCATTTGTTGAGAGAATGTTTCCAGGGGGACAGTTAAAAGAACACTTAAGAGTGATGGGTATAAAAATTACCGCTATCTTATAAAGTCATTTCCTACTCGAGCTGAACGAATTGCATGTCAAAAACAGAGTGATATGGCAGATTAAAAGATTCCAGAAGATTGTTTGGTCAGAAGAATCAAGATTCCGCCTATTTCCAATGATGGAAGACAACTTATTTGGAGGCAGCGGGGTGAACTTTACAGGGATAATTTAATCAAGCACAAATCCCAGGCTGGTGGTGTTTGCATGCATGTCTGGGGAGCCATTTGGCATGATGGTAAAGCAACATTCCAAAAACGTGAATGTAGAAACTTACGTTGACAACTTTACACGCTTTCTAGATGAACAAAATTATCCTGAAACTTACCTGGGCGTTTCAGCAGGATAACACCCCAGCTCACAATTACAATTGAGTTCAAGAATTTCTAAGGAACCGTGGTGTCCCGGTTCTTTCATGGCCCTACATTTCCGCTGATCCAAATCATATGGAGCACCTGTCGAATCATCTTGGACAACGCGTTCAGCAACGACGTCCCAAAAATTTGCAACAGCTAGCTAACTATTTGCTACAGGAGTGGAAACAAATACCATAACCAGTTATCAATAACTTGGTTGGGAGCATGAGTTGACGCATTGTAGCAGTCATTTTGGCGAGGCCAATAGAGGCCATACGAACTATTGACACCGAGAATGCATATACCTACTTCTTTGTAAATGATATGATAGTGAATAAATCATATGAATACATAATTTCTTTAACACATATTAAAATGAAAATTTTTTTCTTAACTGGACAAAGCCTATGCATTTTACTGTATATTTAATTATCTAAAAGTCATTAATCCACGTTTTAATTTGGTGATATCAAAACCATATACCTCATTTGATGTTTTTAAATCTTTGAAGCTTTATAAAACTAAAACTACATTACAAAAAAGGTATACGAATATTTTCAGTGTTACACATTTTGCTTAAATTTTTCACACCATTGTCCAAATTCTCAGCTATCTGTAATATGCGACATTATAGATACTGAATATAAATAGTTTACAAATGAAAGTTTAAAAAAGTGAAAACATTGTAATTAAAGGGTATTTAATAATAAATAATTACCGTCTCCATCTAAAGCATAACGTATAATAATATTATATAAAATCAATAATCAGAGAAATTAAATTAATCCACTCAAAAAATTAATATTATTTATTTGCAAATAATCTTTATACGGAGCATATAGGACCTTGTCCACATACTATGTAGCTTGCTTTCTATGCTGCCACACTGTAGGCAAACAGAGGGAATTGTTTCTGCGGATCATTTTTCGAGTGACGGGAGTAACTGGTGGAAATATAGGTGAGTATAAAGAACAGGACAATAAGACAAGCCTCTGACGTGCACGTAACTCCCTTACATGCTCTGTACTTAAGCCACTGTTTGACAAATGGGGCTTGGACTTTTCGATATTGTAATTTACATTAAACATCAGGATATTGCTAATGATGATTTAATCAAAAATTCTTATTCATTTAACTACCTAACAGAGAAATGTGGCACTCTTAATTATTTGATTGCCTATGAAGATTGTGCCTAAATTCCTTTACACCTTTACCGATTGTAATGAAATTCTATTGAGAAAATATGTACTTTAAGTGTTAAATTCTCCGTTAAATTTCCCAAACGGCTTCATATAAATGTACCCAAATACTTGTTTTAAAAACATTAATAAAATAGAATAATACATTAAGAGTGGATAGAATGTCCTTTCAATTACTAAATTCCTAACATCGAATAGCCTCAATAATTATACAAAACCTGTATAAAATATATATAATGGAGCAACTTAAATGTTACAATCCTAATTCTAATAAAACTTTTATTAGCTGACGAAAATTATAGCACACCGTGTTTGAGTTGACATGGTTGAAGATGTATTCTACTAGACAAGTGGGAATATTTCATATAGAATCAATAAACTAAATTAAGCCAGTCGCAATTCTAATAAGGGGACCCCTTAAATTGGAGATAATTTCTATTTGAAGGCTTTCTTTCTTTCAAATAGTTGTTTTTAAAATGCATTAGAGAACGGCTCAGTAATCAGCTAGTTGCCTACAAAAATGCATATACTGATATAATTTGTTTAAAACGTAGAATGTCCATGCATGACAAATAGCTCAAACTTGCTCTAGAAACTAAATTTTTGCGAGCTGTTATACATTTTGGTATCAATTTGTATCAATTTAGTTACAAAATTTTGTATAAGACTATTAACACTTTTACAATTGAAACTTAAAGCAAAGCTATCATTAGCAAATGCTATACCAATTTGTGCATTCCAACCGCGTTCTTTTTAATAAACAGGACACTTTAATTTATTGAATTAATCCAATTTGGATTCATTATGAAAAACTGGTTGTGAATGAGAATTTTCAAAGAGCAGTGACATTCTTTCTATCCCATATGGATTGTCTGAAATTTAAGCTTTATACGTCTAATGTTACTCACTAAAGTATGGATTGTCTGAAATTTAAACTTTATACGACTAATTTCATACACTAAAGTGCGTAGACTTTGTCCAGTTTGAATGATAAATTAAATTAAGAAATGACTATTTAGTTTTAAAGTTAAACTTAGGACTAGCCATAATCAGCTCTAGAAATCACATATATGTGCCATTGATAGTTTAATGGTTAGAGCAGTAATCACTGAGTATTTCTTTGGAAGTTGATTTGAGTTGTGTTTTAAGTTTGTTTAGAAAGGAAATTGTGCTTTGGACATCTAGTATGATCTTGACTTAATTGATAGGCATGATAGAATGTGTGCAATCATTGTCAAGCGTCTTAGAAGAAATGGTGTTTCAAGAACATCTATCGGACGTTGGTTTAGCACATTTCAAGCTACAGGTACTGTTGTTAGAATAAAACTTCCTGAGCCAGTTCTGAAAACAACGGAAAGGGCAAATTGTTGTTAGGTTTGTTTAGCCAATATAGGCAATTTGGGAAGAGAATGTATCCAGATGGACAGTTAGTAGAAGAGTTAAGAAAATAGCGTATAAGAAGTACCGCTGTCTTATAAACCCATTTCTTACTCCAGCTAATTGAGTTGCACGCTTTCAATGGTGTCAAAACAGCTTCAATGATACCAGAAGATTGTTTATTCAGACGAATCAAGAATCCGCCTGTTTCCAACTTATCTGAAGGGAACGGGTTAAACGTGTTGAAGGGATGCTTTAATCAGGCAAAAATCCCAGGCTTGTGGTGTTTCCGTGGATGTCTGGGGAGACAATTTGCATGATGGTAAAGCAACCCTCCAATTTTTGGAGCAAAATGATAATGGAGAAACGTACGGTGACTACCTTACACGCTTTCTAGATGAAGAACATTATCCTCAACCTACCTCGGCGCTTCAGCAGGTTAATGCCCCAGCTCAAATTTCCATTTGAGTTCATGAATTTCTAAGGAACCGTGATGTCCCTGTTCTTCCATGGCCCTACATATCCACTGATCTTATAGAGCAGCTAGCTAACTATTTGCTACAGGAGTTGAAACAAATGCCACAATCACTTATCAATAACTTAATTGGGAGCCTTCATTGAGGCCAATAGAGGCCATACGAGGTATTGACACTTCTTTGTAAATGATATGATAGGGAATAAATCATATGAATACATATTGCTTTAACCTATATTAAAATGGAAAAAACGTCTTAACTGCACAAAGGCTATGCATTTTAGTGTACATATATTTCATTGACTAAAATTCGTTAATCCACGTTTTAATTTTGTGATATCAAATCCATATACCTCACTTTGATACGTTTTTAAATATTTGAAGCTTTATAAACCTCAAACTAAGGTATACGGATATTTTCAGCTTTACACATTTTTTTAATGTTTCACACCATTGTCCAAATTCTCAGCTATCTATAAGATCCGACATTTTAGATACTGAGTTTTGTCTGTTTAATAATATAAATATTTTACAACTGAAAGTTAAAAAAAGTGATAAAACTGTTATTAAAATGTATTTAATTATAAATAATTACCTTCTGCTTCTAAACCAAAATATATAATAATCAAAAATCAGAGAAATTAAATTAATCCAGTCGAAAATTAAATATTTATTTGGATATAATCTTTATACGGAGCATTTATGTTGTAAACTAGTTTGCTTTCTATGATGCCACACTATAGGAACACAGAGGGAATTAATTCTGTAGACACAGCTAAGTATTTTGACCAATTGTTGAGTGGCTGGCTTAACTGGTGGAAATATAGGTGAATAATAAGGACAGGAAAATAAGACAAGCCTCTAACGTGCACGTAAATCCTTTGCATAGGTTGTTAGTAATGTTCGGTACTTAAGCCACTGTTTGACAAATGAGGCTTGGATTTTTTCGATATTGTAATTTACATTAATCATCAGAATATTGCTACTAATGTTATTATCAAAAATTCTTATTCATCATTTAACCACCGACCATAGAATTAGAGCGCTCTCAATTATTTGATTGCCTAAATACTTTAACAGATTGCAATAAAATTCTATTGATAAAATACTTTAAGTCATTGGACGGCCTTCAGATAAATTTAGCTATTCTTAATTTAAAACATGAATACAATAGAATAATGTATTACGAATTGCTAGAATGTCCTTTCTGTTACTAAATTCCTTACCCGGAATAAGCATTAGCACGATAATTATTTAATAAGCTAAATATACAAAACTGGAATAAAATAAATATCAGGGAGAACCTTAAATGTTACAATATATCTCCCATTCCTGAATTATCAATCCTAATTATACTAATAGTTTTATTAGCTGACGAAAATTATAGCACACCCTGTATGGGTTAACTTAGATGTCCATGATGTGTTCTACTTGACAAGTGGGAAAATTGTGTTGCATATTTAAATTTTCGGGCACTGTAAATAAACATTGCAGCTCTCAAAAAATTCGGCAGCGATTCATAAGTAATAATGAATTAATTAATCATTAGGTATACCAGCCGGTTTAGTGGCTTACTTTCTTTCAAATAGATTTACTAAAAATGCATTACAGAACGTTTCAGCAATCAGCTAGTTGCCTACAGAAATGCATGTATTGATATGATCTGCTTAAAACGTACCTACCGATTGTTTATGGATGAAAACTAGCTCAAAGTAGGTCTATAAATATAAATGTTACGAACTTTTATACATTTCTTCTGTCAATTTATTTATATACGTAGTTACAAAATTGGAATTTTCTGACCAGTGTGCATTTTGCAGCCAGATCTGTAATATCCCACTTTTTATAAACAGAGTTATGTCTTTTTAATATTATAATTATTTAATAAATGAAAGTTTTCAAACAATTGGAATAAAACTTTCATTAAACGGTATTTAATAATAAATAATTAGCTTCCCTATCTTGTTCTTCTAAACCATAAAGTATAATAAAATCAAATAGAATCTATATTTAAAAAATTACCTTTAACCCAGTCAAAAGTTAAACAAGGGTGCTAATTATTTTTTTAGGCGAATGTCCACATAGCCAGTTGTTTGAAATCTTGTTAGCTCCTATGTTTGAACATTGAGGGAAAACACAGGGAATCAATTCTTGGGAGACAGGGGTAACTGGTGGAAATATTGCGGTAATAAGCACATGGGTTGTTTGTAATGCCCGTGACATAAACCACTGTTTGATAACCGAAGCTTGAACTTTTCAATATTGTAATTTTATTTAACATAAGGATATATTTAATAAAAAAGAATTACTTTTTCCCGGGTCGCACTCTGCAAAAATACAAAGTATAATAGCAATTACTTTAACAATCAATAATTTGCAAATGAATAAGAACATTTTAATTTATTTTTTGCATAATTTATATATTTCCAATAATATTTCAAATAAAATAAAATGTAGCTCATTAACAGGCAAGTTTGTTGTCATTGTACGTACTATTAAAATAATATACAGAACCAGGCCCAGCTAAACCAACTGACAAAATTTATGAGGAGATATACTTAAATAAATTAACACTTCTATCTCTAAAGACTACATACAATAACTTTCCACAAGATAATCTATGAACCTACTGTCAACCAAATCACAGAGCTCTTCTTATATTATATAAACACCGTATCTAAATAACCAATAAGCTTTACTGTGGTACGTGTAACGAGCAGACCACCGAAGAAGCCACTAACTCCACCAGTAAATGAACCCAGTATCTGTATGTTGACACCATTTTGGACTGCTCTATATAGTCCAACTTTCAAACCAGCAAAATGAGAAGCGAATTTACCTTTTTAACAATATACAAAATGTATATTAAAGTTGTATTAAGTAATTCTATATATAGATTCTAATCAAAACAATTTTGGAAGTAAATGTCTCTATTTATATTTGCGGTGAATGCAGATTTCATTAAACATCGATTTATTTAGTATAAAATATTTACCTGCTGATAATCCTATAACATAAAGTATAATAAGAATTAACATTAAGTACATCATATATTGTTTACATTTTAGATGTTTTAGATGCCCGGATATAATTAAAGAAAATAAATTAAATTAAACTGAAGAAAATTGAATGTTTCAAATAACCAGACTTAGTACTTTTAATACAACATTGTATCCATTTCAATAACTGCCAGAAACTAACGACGGTAGATAAATCAATTAGAAAAAAATCAAAGCATAGACAAATATCAAGCAGCGATATGACAAATGGCAAACTTCATTATTATTACAGAGGTCCGACTCTCGCCGGATCTCTATATTTTCTATAGTAAATAAAAGTCAACGATCTTTATATTAATCTCTGAAATTGAGCCTCTACAAAGTAGCTTAATTTTTACACAAATATAATTCATAGATTAAAATGTTAACGAAACATGTATTTATATCCAATGCACAGTCTGTATAGCAAAATTGTTCAATTTATGTAATGGTATGATAATTATTAATATTTTATATTCTTTACTTTTTCTATTGAGAACAACCTCAAAGTAGTATAAAACTGCATACACCTCTAGCAATAGTCCGTCATCTGTATATATATATATCTTACTCTAAGGTAAAGACCATAATAAAATAATGAATGGAGTAATAATGGGAAAGCTCAAAGAACTTGAGTTCTGGAACTTGAACATCACTGATCTTGCTGATGTAAAATGGGCAGGTAGAGTGGACATTTCGAATCAAACGGATACCACATTATTCACTGCGAGAAAAACGAAGACCTCAACGGGGTTGCTGTTATTCTTGACCCCCAGACTAAAAAGAGCATGATCAGCTATGACACTTTCTCAGATAGAATCCTAATGGTCAAGCTCAACACAAAACCAGTTAAAACCACCATTATTCAGGTTTACGCACCAACA
>JAUYWI010101528.1:0-11494 GCA_034780595.1 Parotoplana pacifica | reverse complement strand
CAATCAAAACAATTCATACAAACGTAGTTTCAGATACAATTCAACGTCTTATCCATAATCCAATTCTCAACACTCCTTGCTCTTCCTAGCATTAGTAAACAGGAACAAGACCTCTCGAGACAACACAGAAGGAATTATACTTTCACAGCTACGTAGCGACTCTTGTCATTTACTCAATCAATTCCAAAACAATATAAATCCCAATATAGCTAACATATGTCCATCATGCAAGCAATCACCCCACAACACATTACACATATATAAAAACTGTCCACATCATCCTACACATTTGAATGTCTCTGATCTATGGTCAAATTCATAACCCACACTGGGAGGACTACCCTTTTTACAAAGGGTAGGGGCTACAACAGCAACAACAAAAGCTATTGGGATTAATTCATTGCCCCCCCCCCCCGCAAATGGTTACTAAAATTATTTATCGAGAGGCAATTGTATTCAATATTATGGACAAAGAGTACGCTTCAAGTTATTTTTAGAAACAATCAATACTAGAACAGTAAAAATAGCAAAAGCACATGTGTTTTAACATGTGTAGTTTACATAATGAACCCATATTTCACTGCTATTACCAGAAATAACAAGAGAAAACTGTAAGTTTTTGAAAATTCATAATACATATACCACTAAATTTAAAAAAATAGCAAATAACATCAAAATATTATTCAGCATAGAAAATATTGAATCTTTTGTATTTGGTCCTGATTACGTCATCGGCCCCTAGCTCAGAAAGCCTAGGGTGGGGTAATATCCCCTTAGGATTTCATACCTCCCGTGTAATCATTGTTCAGAAATTTGGCACCTACTATGAAGGCTTAAAAAATAATATGTAAAATTTTATCTTAGAAACTCTAGAAAATTATGTTAAAAAAATTTGTTCTAAAAATACGAATAGTGTATTAAAAACTGCTCATTTGATCAAATTAATTATTCAAAGGTGTACCATAAATGATAGGTTGGTACAATATGGGTTAAGAAATAAGAAACGATGTCCAATGCTATGTAGTTTATTTAGACCAATGATAACTTACTCTGATAGAAAAGTAGAAGTATGGAGCATCAACACCAATAAGCCTGTTGTGTTTTTCATTCATTGCAAAGTGATCCTGAACCAGAATGCCAGAGTCTTGCGTGGCAAATAACGACAGAATCAACGTGGGGGGCTATAAAGCAATGGGAAAATACTGGCAGCTATAAAACGGATATTTCTACAAATAGGTATACTTTCTAAGTATAGTTATATTTTCATTAATCTCAGCAGCAAGAAACGCATTCACCTTATCATTTCCATAAACTAAATAACTAAGAGAATTACAAACCAAATCATCAACAATTCTTAACATTTTTTAAAATTTGTACTGCGTCAAAGCAATTTTCAACAGCAGCAGCAGATAAGTTAAAGTCTCTTCTCTATTGTCTTGTCAATTACTAATTGTCAGATATCGAATCAAATTATCAAGGTAATAAATCTGTTGCTACTTGATTAGCTTTGTACAGTTTATATTATGCAGTTTATTTGATTGATGCCTATGTAATCAATCTTGGAAGTGACAATTTACAAATTACATTTATAATAAAATAGCATTCATAAGACACAAATTTAGTCAAACTAAGCATTGTGAATTATAATAGAACACAACGTCAACCAAACATATGGAAATAATCTAGAACTATAGGCTACTCACAGTAATAGACGAAAAAGATTAAAAAACATACTTTAATAATGAAAACTATGAAAAAAATTCAAAGCAACCGCTGAAAACAGGAGTATGACTGCCAGCAATTAAATCTGACAAAACGTTCTTTAGTTTTAAAAAACAATCTACTAAAGATACTAAAGGTATTTATTGTTGGTAAAAACAGAAATTACACTTCATAAATAGGAACAGCCCTGTATCCCCATAGATATTTAAATGCCAAAGAAAATTGACTATATATGTAGACAAAACAAATTATTTTGGTCTCAGACTATAACAGAGTAGGCAAAGTAACACTAAGAAGATACCAGAAATTGTGGCTACACCTATTTTAGACAACAAACTCCTTAATTGTACCTCATCAAGTTTCTTATTAAAAGACAAACTGACAGCTGACTAAATACATCCTCCTTTTTTGTCCTCTTCCTCTATCTATAAAAAAATATAACTAAAATTTTTTTAGTTGATATAACAAAATAATGGAATTTCATTTATCCACCCAACATAGCATCGTCGTTGTGACATCAAGAAAATTGTAAATATATTCAATCTCCTTGTGTGATATTTAATTCTTATAAAATAGTCCACGCAATACATTGTATAAAGCTGTCAAACCCAAGTCAGATCAGATCGTTGCTATTTCTTTGTAGTACCTTCTGATAAATGAAAACTGATATACAAATACATATTACAGTCCGGGAGCCCAGGTGTCTTTTAATCATAATATCGCGTCGTATTATGGGTATGTGTGGTAAATAATATGTTGACAATCTGTATTGTATGGCACCTATATTACTGATGCCATACTTAAAACATATAATATTTATCTTACACAAAAAACACACTTTGTCTGGCAATTGTACTTTACTACTTCAACTTTTAAGTAAAGAAAATCACACAATCTATTAAAAGAACTCTATCACTCTCTGTACTTTTAAAATTTGCACTCGTAAACCTTTCCTAGCGCTACCGGATATTGAATCCAGAAAACAAACTCCAATAAAAAAAATTAAAAGTCAATGTTCATTCACCCTTAAAAATATTGGGATTTCGATGAGCAAGCCTGTTTATAAATAGCTATCCCTTGTATAGTTAGATTTTAACGTTTCTAATGCAACTATTCCTAAAGGGAGCTAAACTGACAAATAAAACAAAGCTGAAGTAAAATTAATATGTTTAAAATTACATAGCAACAAGAAAATTTTACAAATTTACAATGATTTTAAAGGTATTTGAATTTACCATATTAAACTTTCATTAAATCAACCTTTATTGCTGCATATGCAACAAAGAATTTTTACAAATTTAGCTACGATTTTATGTGTATTGATGCCAAGAAATAGCAATTCTAATATTTGAGTCCTGATAAATTTGGACCGACTTTTATTACTTCAAAGGACCATCACATGACCATAGAGAGTCGAACCCCAAAACTGTTTACACAAGAATGTGGCAAACTGATGCCAATAGTAGGTATTGCTTCCAAACAACTTCCATTAATGTCTAAAGAAGTAACGACGCTCTCCCAAACATTTTCTATGGGTTACCTCATATAGAAATAATTATAAAATTAAAACATTCGTATTGAAAACTCGTAAACTCTATAATTAGAAAACGTCAAATACAATTTAAATGTAGATATACAAATAGGGATTGACAATGTGTAGATATTTAAAAATTCGGTAATACAAGTAGATAAATATATTAAACTGAAATAGGTCTTACAAATTTAAATAAAATTAATTAAACAATTTAAATATGTATAGTCATACTCATTATATACATATTTAAATTCTTGGGACATGTCATAGGAAAAGAAGGATTGGAAAAAAACATTACAACAGGCAAGATAGAAGGGACAAGGACATATCTGGGCAGTTTAAGTAAATGGATGCCTGAGGAACGAAGGGACAACTATACACAATCCAGAGGGTGCTAAAAACCTGTAAATAGATAGAGATTTGTGGAAGTCGATGGTTGCCTACGTGCTAAAAGAGCATGATACTTAGATAGATTCTCTATAAATGACTACTGAATCATGTTTGTAAATAAATATCGAAAAGCATTTTTGTAAAATCGACTATTAATTCCTGCAAATTTTACAAGAATGTAACTAAATTTATGTCAGACGGACAGGTTTATTGCAAACTTATAGTTTATTATATGAAAATTTGAATTTTCTTCTCATAAATCTAAATGGTCTACCATTCTCAATATGACAAAACCAACACATAAATTATGAGAAGACAATTATTTAATAGACAATGCAAACTAATTATGTCTATTCCAATTCCTTGTATGTACAGTTAAAATGAAAATAGATTTCTTAACAAAAAATGCCAACTGAACCATATTGAATTCCATTTCAATTGGGTTTAGTTGTGGGGAATATATATGTACATACTTGTATAATTCATCCTAATATAATGAAGGAATGTTTTGAAATTATTAAAATAATAACTCCACAAATATGGTTTTAAAAATAAAGTTTTTAGATTGTTTTTTGTGCTATCAAAATTTGGTCAAAATATCAAATACTAAAATTCTTTTAGCGTGAAAAAATAGAAGGTGAATTTTACTAACGATTTAACATCTTATCACATGTATACTGACAAAGCCTTGCCCCTGTCAGTCATGCAAAACCCATTTCATCACTCCTGGTATTTGGTGCAAAATATGTGTTATATATATAACATTTTTTGCACCACTCGCCCCCTGTATACGAGTAAATCAACAGAAATTTCAGATGATACAATATCAATTTATTACTGTCGTACCTATGTACCTACATATTATATGAAATATGTTTAAAATATTAAGAAAGTCTATTTGAAACATAGATAAAACACACCATGTTATTGATATATTTCTAAGCATTAATAAGTGTTGCATTCACATAGTACGTTGTCATTCTCATTGCAACCAATATCCTATAATTTCCAATTTTCATAACCCTGACTGTTAGTCAACTCACCGCCATACCATCAAGTCGATTCACTATAACTTTCTTGGCTACGCTGCCATACAAATGCCCCCGCTGGTTCTGATGATAGAAACCAAAATGGAACCGTATATTGGGAAACATTCCACCAATGCCTTGCAACTCGCTGTCATTGACCATTTGTGCCAGTTTGTGACCATCAGCTTCACAATTTGATTTACCAGCCTCCCAAGTCAACTTTGAATTATAGGTAAACGACGCGGTTGACTTGGATAGGAAATATTATAATCAGCCGGATACTTTAGAATATCCATATTGACAAACAAATCCTAGATCACATTGACATTGGGAACATACATATGTAGAAAGTTCATTGAGCAGAAGACTTCGATCTCCAAAATAAAGAGAGAACAATCGTTGTGACTAAAACTGAACGTCACACATCCAGACTCGATATCGCCGCCTGTGGCAGCACAACTCCTTTGGCTGCACTCATTAATCATTCTTTTAGCAAATAAATTCAAAAAAGCAGTCAGGGAAGTGCCTTCTAGTATAAGAAACACCATTGGCTTCAAAATTAAATAGAAAACAGGTAGCAACTAGACAAAATAACAAGCCCAAAATTTTGAATCTGTTGACGTTGTAGTTGTTGTTGGATGCGTAGGCCAACACTGCTTCAGGAGAGGACGAAAGGACATCCAAGCCGATGTTGGGCCTCCAAAAGATTTCATTTTGGCATTTGTATTGAAGGGGAAGTCGCACAACCAATGAGTCGGCGTCTCTGGAGCAAGAAGTCATCTTGTGCATTTAGGGTCACCACCAGTGTTTTGGCCTTGTGGCTTGTAAGCCGTTGTGGTTTCCGATCAGAGTTCAGCCAGTGTGCTTTGTTTTTTTTCTGGTGCGCCCCATGAAAGTTTTAAAATTGGAGTAAGTAGCGCTCAAAATTTCGTGAGAGGTGGTCGGGTCTTTTACTGATGATTGCTCTAGCACTATTCCAGCAAATCTGATTCTCCCAGAGGTTGTCAATATTAGTGGCATTTTTAGCAGCTTGTCCACTAGCTCGTTGAACAATGGCCGGGAACCCCAATGAAGGACGATATTTTGGTCAGAAGCAAAACTAAGTTTTTTTCTGAAGAGAGCAATGTCAGTGGGATCTTTGCCACGACTGGCAAAGTTGGAACGAATAGACTGGTTGTCCAAACAGATAACACCAATTCAGTAGTTCAGGTGGTTTCTGATTTTGGAAATGTAAATTTCCGAAAGAAGCTTGTTTCCATCCATATTCTCTTCGAACATAAGTAGCGACCATTTTGATGTTTGATTTGGCTTTTTTGGTCACTTTGTCATGTGTTTACTTAAAACAGAGGCGCCGGTCATAAGTAATCCCAAGAAAAACTGGGTTCGGGATGAACTTGATTTGGGTGTTATTCAGCATAACCTTCGAGGTCCTGTTAACGTGATGAGTGTTGGAGGAGAAGGTAGCGACTGCACATTTAGAAAGATTGAGGCAGAGCTTATGCAGAATGCTCCAATTAATTCCTCTGAGAGAGAATATTTTTTTGGTTTCTAAACATGTTCAAAATATCCTAAATTTACCAATTGGTATATGTTTTGAAACAGTCCATATTTTTTGGTTGATTAGACCCTCAACTACACTCCTGGACACATTTTAATTAATGGGTCATACAATTGTCCACTATTTAAAGGCTAAAAAACATTTCCAAAGTAACACAGTGGTAAACAAAGAAAGTAACAGTTTTTTTCATATAGCTTACATCTTCTAGGTACAATAGTAGTAGACTTCTCCAATGCAGGTGCTCAATAATAAAACAATTACAAAACAGGAACCCTTCAAAAGATTTGTAATATACTATTAAAAAATCAATATTATAATGATTTGAAAAATATTTATTTGGTCACAGAACCATATTAAATTTAGATTAGCTAGCAATATCTATAAGTAAGCACACAAAAAGCAATAATTAAAAGCATAATAAGTAAAATTTACAGAACCTTTAACATTATGAGTCTTATGTGACCCATATGCCTTTAAGGGTTAATGATTCTGAGAGTTTCCTGAATGGTGTTGGCTGAGGATGGTCTTACAGCAGTTGATAGCATACATACTGGCGATGATGGAGTTCGGTAATCTGTCACGGACGGAGTCAATGAAGAATCAGAAAAGAATGGGGGTACTTCTTGGTAGATTTGAATAGATTTGCTTTTTTCCTCATTCATCAAAACTTTCCTTTTTCTGTTCTTTAAAAAAAACGCAATCCATTTGACATATTTGAGGGAGAATCTTTAGCAGCTTATAACGCCAAACTGAGTCAAAGGCTTTATTGCAGTCAACAAAAGCAAGGATGGACTTTTAGAAGGTTTGCTTTGGATTTGTCACCAAGAGCTTGAATGAATTTAGGGACGATTTTGTCTTCGCCTGCAGCACCTTTTGTTTTAATTTGACTGGTGGCTGTGTCAAGTTCGATCCTAGAAAAGTCAGGGTGTCCATAAAGTAACGAAGTGAAAAAATAATAAAATAAATTAAAACATACACCTAATGTCCTTCTTCAGATAGACACAACCAGAGTAATAAATATAGATTCCTACTCTGTGGGCACAACCTTGCCCGCTTACATTCATAAAACTCAACAATTTACTTATGAATTTAAACATCTATGAAATAAATTTTGTGAATTTTTAATACACATAAATCATTTTTAATTAATACACAACAATAAAAATGATGTAACAGTTGAACGTGTTTAAGTAGAGAATTACTTTAGAAGTGGTAGCTATGCTGAAGCTAAACAAGCCCTGAATAATCTTAAGCCAAATGGTCCTGTCCCTGCTGATTCCACAATAAAACGCTTAATAGACGTAATGAAGAACGCTCAGGCAGACCATCTTTAGAGCCGATGGTGATAAAGTTGCTATGGTTCAAGGTGCATTCATTAAAACTTCCACACAATCAGTAGGAAAGCAAGTTAACATTCCTCGATTAAGTGTATACAAAATTGTTTTCAAAGTCTTAAAATTGTTTCCTTACAAAACAGTGGTCATTCAAAATTTGGAGAAACTTGATAGTAACCTACACTCCAACTATTGCGGGTGGTTACTTAATGTGACAGATAATGATCCCTCATTCCTCAAAACATGTTTTTGGTCTATTAAAGCTTGGTTTAGGCTTATTGAATATGTTAGTTCTCAAAATTGTCGATATTGGTCATCTTCTTGGTCATCCGAGAATCCTCATCAATATGTGGCGAAGCCCCTGCATCCTCAGAAAAGTGAGCGTGTGGTGAAAGAATTGTCTTTTGTTTTTCCCAAGATCTTTTTAAATACTGCAGTCTACTGTAATTTCGTTGATCTTTGCACAAACATTAACTCGTCGCGAATCTGCAATTGCTTGGTTTCAACAAGATAATGCAACAGTCCACACATCAAATGTGTCTTTAGAACACATTAAGCAATACTTTGGTCAACGGACTATTTCCAAAGGACTTTATCCACCACGCTCTCCAGCCTTATCTCCACCAGATTTTTTTTCTTGTGGGGATATCTCAAAGATGTTGTTTACATCAACAACCCACAAAAATTGGATGATTTAAAAAACAAAATTTACACTGTTCAGCATTGATGATGTTAAAGAAGTCACTCTCAGAAATGTGTCAAGGTCTGTAGTGAAGTGGGCAAGATTGTGCCTATCTGAAGGGGGACAACATTTTCAACATCTTTTATGAAATATTAGGTGAATTGTACAAAACTGAACCTTATATTTTGATTACTATGTTTTGTAAATAAATTTTGTAGTTTTTTTTATTATTAGTATTCTCTGAAAAAAATCTTATAAGATAAATAAATCGATTACGATAATTTAACTTAAATTACTGGCACAGTAAACGAAGCATAAATACAAAAGTATTTATTATACAATAATATTAGTGAACTCAGCTGTATGTATGAAATACCTGAGTATAATCAATATTCCATTGTGACGTTTAGTTACATATACATATTTGTATGAGCATGAGACCTACTAGTTATTTCTGCCGTCTCAAGCAAATGCGGTAACTAATTTTTCAAAAAATATTTTTTTGCATTTTTTAAAGTTTGTTATATTCGATATCGTAAACACATAAACTCTAACATTATATTACTAGTGATATAATTTAAATTTCTATGATATCATCTATGAAGAAACTAAATGTTCTTTGATATTGTGTAGATGTCTAAATGTGTCAAAATTAATGAATTGGTGTTCCCACAATTGAAATAATACAAATTAATTTTAAAAGAACAACTTAGCGCTTCCATTCATCAGCATCCTGGATAGCTCAGTGGGTAAAACACTCGCCTTACACGCCAGAGGGTCCGGGTTCGAGCCTATCTACGACTGGTGAGACCCAGAGAGGTCGAAACCGGTCTCGTAGTGGCTTATGCAGGTGAATCAAAATTAATAAATGTAAAATCCAAAAAAAGCGCAGTTAAATCTTCTCTAAAAAGATCACATTTAACTTTCTGTTAGAAAGTGTTGCATTCGCATAGAATGTGCAGATTCTCAAAGCAGGAAAAGTCATAAATTTTGCCATCTGCGGTGTGTATCGCACCGCACTGTTCGTCTCCATGATTATTATTCGGCTCATTGTCATACCACCATGATGGTTTCACATAATTTTCCTTACTGCGGTGCCAAACAAAGCCTTCAGCTGGTTCATGGGAGCCCGGCAGTTGATGCAAGCCAATATAAAACTGTTCATTTGGAAATGCTTCTCCTAATGCCTGTATCTCCTTGTCATTGACCATTTGTACCATTTTGTAACCATCAGCTTCACAAGTTGATTTACCGATCTCCCACATCAACTTTTTACCATTGCCAAATTTAGGAATAAATCTATAAAACGAACGTGATTGGCCTGGAATCGTGATGTTATAAGTAGACGGACATTTCATCATATCCATATTGACAAATATAGTAGCATCTGTATCACATGTAGGAAACTCTCTGAACAGAAGACTAGTATTTCCAGAATAAAGAGAACATTCCAATTTCTCGAAACGAAAAGCAACACATTCAGAATTCACATTGCTGCAGGATTCAGCACAGTCCATTCTACGAAACTTCGTCAATGTTTTTTTCGAAAACAAATTCAGTAGACAGTTAGAAATGTGTCTTTTAGTATAAGATCGGCAATTAGCTTCCATGTATACAACAGAAACACTCGCCAGAAAACAAATTACTAGTCCAAAGTTTTGAAATGGTTGTATTGAAGACATCGTTCATATATCGCACGCCGTTTGAAATCTGGTTTATAATTCTAATAATTTCAATTAGTTGATATTTATAAAAAGATTTAAAATCTGACGAAAACTTTAATTTAATTAACTAAATGGCCCATAAAATGGCAATGAAACCATCCAATTATAGCAATCCTTTTTGACAATTTTCAAATATACATTGCCATGGAACTATTGTCCTGGAAATGTAGGCAATTACTTGCAAATAAATAAAATATTTGCATCTCAGTTTAATGTTAAGCAAACAAGTACCTACCAATAACATGAAGGGTAAAGTCCAATGTTTCGTGTTGATTTCCAAAAGCTATTATTATTTTCATCTGATGATAATAAAGATATATGGAACTTAATAAGCAACAGTCATTTTTTATATATTTTTGACCACAAAGCTAATTAAAGTAAAAGGCATGTTTAAGCACTTTTTAATATGCAAGGACTATTTTGAAAAGAGATTGTATTTACAAAATAAACATGTACCTTGTTGAAATGTTGTCTATAAAATTGCATCCATCAAGTAAAATAATCAAAAATTGCATGTAACTTTAGCTAGAGAATCTACATGCCATGCAGCTGAGTTGCTATTACAATAGCTAAACAGTTCATTATTAAATGGGAACAACTTATTCTTAAATGACTGGATGCTTTTGTTTTTGGACAAATTGTGTATTCCCTAAAGCAGGAAAAGGAAATTTTGTTTTCGGTCCACATTTTATATTTTTTATTTGATTCACAATTTATAAAAAACAGCATAGTAAAATACGAGTTAAAATTTTTTTTAAAACATTGATACAAAAGTATTCTTCAAATATAAATACCTACTACTGCCTGTAGTTAAATGTTGGGGGAGGAGTTAGATACCCCCTCTAGAAAATCATAATATCCACCTTACTAAGTGCTAATTAATCAAAAAGTCAATAGCAGTTTAGAATATCTTTATATGAAAATAATACATTTGTATCAAAATCGATTGCTATTCAAAAATATTTTATAATTAAAAACTACATAAACAAATTTTAACTGCATTACACTGAACCTAGCACCAAACCTTATACCGCAAGCACATCTAGAACAATTAGAACAATGCAATGGCTTATAAAATACGTGGAGAGTAGCTCAGGATACATTTGACAGCCTACCCAAATATTCATTAACAATAAGTGAATCTACGGGCTACTAAAAACCAATACCTCATATATGAGAAAGGAAAAAGCTATTTCATATTCAAATGAAATCCAATTACTCCATTCCCTGTAGGAGAAAATACATTAAGCTGTAAAATACAAAGTGTTTTGCATTTAATAAAGATTGGTCCCATAAAATGGGCAGCGCTCGACAAATATACTTATGCTATACCATGGACTTCTATAATTAGCTAATTATAGAAGTCCATGGCTATACCTATACTAAAAATAAAATGGGCTAAATAATACATAGAGTTGGTGATATTTGAATAAACAGGGAAAACTGAAGTAACCGTCGAACTTTTTAAGAAAAAATACATCTAATTTAAATAAATATTGTATTGATGAAACCAATAACATTA
>JAUYWI010101527.1:0-22547 GCA_034780595.1 Parotoplana pacifica | reverse complement strand
TTTTGGTTGGATTACATTCATTTCTATGATGTTAATACTGTCGAAGGCTTGACTGATTTTATTTATTATTTTTATGTATTCTGCAGTAAAGATTTATTCCACATTTTATAAATTATTTGTACAAAAGTAAATTTTATTAATTATAACAAAACTAGTTAGTTCTTTCGTTACCCAGATGGCTAAGCTTCTTTTAAAACATGCTTGATTAATTTAATAAAACATTTATGTTTTGGCACCATTATGTTTATTGGGATGTCTCTGGGAGTCGACAAGGGAGGGGGACTTGCGCGCCCCTATAATAAAGGTATGACTAGAGAAAACGACAATTTGCCGGTTAAAATTTAATTTTATTGTTTTCGTAACCTACGCCACTGATAAATTACATTTAATATATCAAAATTGGTTCAAGAAATTGGCAAAAAATAAACTAATCGAATGATAATACATAAAACTGTCAATTTGTGTCCTCCAAAATCCGACCACCCAGGGATGTTGAGTACCCTTGGTGTACTTACAATAAATTATCTACGCCCTTGATGGAAATAAAATTTGGTAACCAACCGATGTTTATTGATACGGAAAAAGATTATTTTTACTGATTTATCAAAGCATAGGTACATAATAAGTGAAAATGTAAATCAGTGCTAGTGAATATACAAATAAAATATTTTTGCTTTTATTTTAAAAAATTGTTGTCATTATAGTTTCGCACAAATATTAAAATAAAAATATACTAAATTCAAATTTGATTATACACCAAATATTACTATAGTAATAAAAATCATAGTAAAATTTATAAAAAAGACATTCAAATTAATCGAATAAATTCATAGAACAAAACATATGGTCTTCTAATACAAGTGGAATGTTGGTTAAAAAAACGTTCAGCGCCATTTTGCTTTGTCTCACACTCTATTTTAATTATTCAGTTGTTTTAGTTTGATGGAAATTTAATTTTATTAGTTTTATAATTTTGTGTATTTTAATAAACCCACAACTATGTAAATTTTATGCATCCGTTCTCTGTATAACTTTTACCAGACAGATTTCTATATTTCACGATACAGATTTCCTATACCCATATTTTAACTGGCACATATTCATACATCCATATTTTATCGACTGATTTATACAACCTTTTTTTCCAAAAATGAGCTCTTGTAGTTTACGCGATCGAACAAGACAAAAATGAAATTGAAATATTCTTAACCCATTCATTTGTGAACGAATTGAATCACTGAATTAACATTAGCATACTATCTAACTATCCACTTGCAGCTTTTAAAGTTCATTTTTCTTACAAATTCAAGAAAATTTCTTTTGTGTATTTAATATGCAGTGTATAGATAGACCAGTCAATCCGAATAAACATTTTTGATATAAAAATGTTTTTCATACAATATGAAATATTTTTAATAGATGGAACATTTTTCTTAAAAAATACAGATCTAAGGTCTTTTTATGTAGTCTTTAGAAATGTTTGATCAATTTTTGTTACTTCTTCGGTCTGAATTTTTGAAAATGACTGTTAGACCTGTTTCACTGGTGCTGTTATCAAATGTCACAATCTTCCACATAAGCATCCCGCCTGACACGAAAAGAACCATAGTAGTATTTTAAGATGTCTGAATGAAATGTTGCTTTATTGAAGCTAACTTCATAATAACCCAATTATTGTACATCATATTTTTAGTCGTTTTAGTCGTTTTTTAAATCGATATTACTACTAGCCAGCTTTTTATATTACTTTCTATGTCTTACAGCTTCAGACCTTTATATAAACTTGTCTTGACTTCTCAGAATAGATATTTTACGTAAAGAATGATCAATTCATTCAATATTATTTATTTTCAACGATAATTTGATTTAACTGAAAATTCTTCATTCATTTCTAAGCCAGATTAGTAGGAAAGCTTCGTTGCTTATTTTATAACGCTAAAATTATTTTGATAAATGAAAAAATAAACAAATATAGATACAAAATATCAATTTTTGTCGGGAATTATATGGATAGGAACTCCAATCATACTTCTCTGTATGATTTTATATGATATTTTATTTGAGAGTTAGTTCTAATATAAGATGATTAGACAATTTCAATTTATTTTAATAACTAAAACTAACTTTTTGAGACATTTTATATGCTAAAATAATTTAATAGACGAGATAGGAAAATCAATAATTCATCGCATAAATAATAAACTATCAACATGTTTTTTTATGATATTGTTAGATACTTTCACCATTCATATTGAAAATTACATGTTCAGTCTTTCCTGTATAGTGTTAATCATTATTGATTATGAATGACCCTAACCCAATCAAGTCTAACTATTCGATTTGGCACATGGTATTGTACAATTAAGAGAACTCTTTATTTTTACTCATAACCATACACCTTCAGATATCTATGCACTTAAATGAATTAATTGCTATTTTTTGTAGACGAAAGTACATGTTGTTGAAAACGATTCTAATGAAAAATTACAACGACGCGCAGTACTTTTGCCAGATCAACTTATAATCACGACTTTGACAGGAACAGATTGTGAATCGTTAGAATGCAGCGAAGGTGTATTTCAAGAAACAATTCCGGTAGACAAAAAATCCTTATACATATAATATCTCTAGGCATCTATTTGTATTACTATAAGTAGTAATTTTAAAATTAATTTTCTAAATAAGAATAATATATTTTATTTTATAGTGATAATGGAGTAATAATATTACAATTTGTAGTAGTTTTGAGGCAACCAAATTTATATTATAATGCAATTGAAATAATAAATTGTATTCCATCAGTTGCATTCTTAGATATTATGACATCATTGGCCCTTAAATTTCAGCTCAAACGATTACAGAAAATCTGAATTCTATGGAGAGGGCATTTGGACCCTTTAGAAAGTCCTGGATTTTTTTTAAAAATGGGTTTCTTTCAAAATTATTTCGAGTGCAACAGTAAAATCACATTTTTATGAATTCTCACTTTTATAGGAAGAAGACACTTGATGTAATAATTTAATTGATATTTTAGATCCAACATTTGCGTCTTGGACCTTCAGAAATTCCATCAAATTTAGAAGTTTGGAATATAAAGGACACTGAAACAGGAATTCTAAGAAATTTCTCTATTGTTTGTGATTCCCCAATTAGTCGGCAAACTTGGGATGAAGATATTGAAAGACTGCTTACGGATAAAGGTACCTAGATCATTTTATTTTAAAATAGACAACATATAACCGCAGATAATTGGAAGTTTGTTTACAACTTTAGAATATAAGCAAAATCATTTTAACTACTAAACATGTTTTGGTATCTGATTTATGAGTATTATAAAATGTAATTGTAATTTGAATTAGGTTTGGGCCATATGTGTCGGTGTAACATTTTGTTCAATGTATTTGTTAATAGGATAATTAATATTATTTTAGTTTATATAGTTATAATGTTGCTTTTTAGAACATTATTGGTTCAGTTTGAATCGGTAATGTACTGGATAATGTAACTTTAGTAATCTGAAAATTTCTCTATAATTTCTTTTCACAGCTAGTAGAAATCCAATGATATCCATGGAAAAACGAAATTAAAATCATTTTATTAATGTTAGGTATAGCATCAGATATCGGTATTCATTAAATACATGAATGATATCATATAGCATCAGTTTATCCTAGCCACCTCTGAATAAATTAACTACCAAATCAGTTTACCATGTAAATATTCATATTACTATATTAGATACGAAAATATAGATTCCTAAGCTGGAAGATCAATAGATAAATCTAAAAATCAATATTTGTTACTTTACATATCGTGTACTAAATGTGAAAGTTAAGCTACCAACTGTTTATATTTTGTTCCCAGGAAGATTTACATTATTATTTCTTTAGGTACCTTATTTTTGATCTAGTTGACTGGATTATACCATAGCCGTTTCATCTCCAGGTTTATATAATGATATGGCTAGAAACTGCCCAATTACTGCAGGAAAAGGATCAGAATCTCTTTGCTAATTTGATTCAATGTTATAAGTAGTAAAATATAATGTTAGCTCTTAGACGCCACACCATCTGAGGGTGGGATATTAAATTTGCTTAGTAAAATATGACATAAAAGGTAAAAGCAAAATAGCAAGGTTATCTACCTATATATATATATATGCATCAGTCCCCGTCTTTAACATAATGAAGACAACAACTGTATAATGTTAGTAGGCTAGCACGTTTCTGTTTCTGTGAACATGCTAGTGGTTGCTATCATTGACTGCTTCACTTATCAGCTATGCCGTTTCTATGCGGATCAGCAAAGAAATCGATGTACCATGAACAGTCTAATGATCAGTACATGCGAGTCCTAGGCTTCATCACAGCTACGTGAATAGCTTGACATTGGATGCGACGTTCAATAGTCAACTTAATAGGTCCAGATGCCTTCTCTGTGTAGTATGTAGCTATTTCTGATATCGTTTCTGTTGAATCATCTCTACCACCTTTCAATTCAAACAACATACCCTCCCTGCCGAGCTGTTTTGAGCTCACTCGGTAGCTTGGGATACTAACTGTTTCGGATTTTATTTTATTTTTTGTACTTTAACCGTTTCAATTTTCTATTATTGGTGAAAAGAAGATTAATACCTAGTGCCTACTGTCTTTTCTTTTTCTATACTAATTAGGTTTCGCTTCAAAACTTGTTCCTGCTGATTTTGTTAAAAAACATAAAGAAGCTGTTTTATTATCAAAGCTCAAAACTGTTGAAGATAAAGAACTCATAACAGACACTGAGTTTGTCAACGCCATGGAATCATCTGCTGATGAATCCGTGAAAACAGCTGAAGTGAGCAACGCAACTGGTAAGATGACATCTCATTTGATAAATATTTTTATTGATTTGTACCTTAATAATATTTTATGTTTTTTTTAATTAGTGTTCATATCATTGCTCATGAGTGTTGATGTGAACTTTATTAATTGACACATTTAACTTGCCATGTGAACAACACATATTTCAACTGAACTTTATTAGTTATGCATAAAACTAGGTGCTTGAATTGTATGTATGTACTTATACATTTTAAAACAGGTGCTTTCATTAGAAAAACCATTGTGGTCAACTAATACATTTTTATTAAATGTTACTGACTGTAGTGAAGTTTTCTTGAACTGAATCACCTAAATAATAATGGACATTTTGAATGACATGTCTTTAATAGTTTGACCCTATATTCCCATGGATATTTAGTCTTTTAAAAGCATATTGGACTATTTGTACTTGCAAGGACTATCAACACCACCATATTGGCAAAGCTTCTTTCCTACTTCCAACAACTTGATGATGAACCAGTAGACCACTTCCTCATAGTTCCAACCAATCAGTTTCAAATTAAAATCCTTTGTCTGGGAGACCGGAAGGCTGAATAAGCTATCCGGCTTATAAAACTTACTGTAAACTTTGAGTCAGACAAAAAAAAGATCAAATGGAGGGAAGTGGTAGGGAAAATTACTTTCTCTAAGGCTTGGAAAGACAAATTGGCCGTTTAAACTCAAATGCCATTACGGCTACTGTCAGTAGCGTGTAAAATAGTTTGTACTCAATAGTCTTAATGATATTTCAGTTTCAGCCAAATTGTTTTTTAAGCTATAATGAAAGAGATTTTTGTCAATCTGGATCAGGGACATACTATAGTTATTATTACACATTTGTTACTGACTTTGCCCAATAATGCCTTCAATTGTTTTCAATCATATTGCGTTTTTGTCTACCTAGATTATAAATTCATAAAATATACAAGTAGTATGGATATATTTAACCTGGACATTGTACTGAGGTATTGTGACTATCAGTAATATGTAGTTCTACAGAAAAGAAGATCCAAATTTTGTTTATTTTCCTCCGATACTTTTGTGGTACCCATGTCTTATAGACCAAGATTATGCATCGGCTGCTGAAGTATCAATGACAACCTCGTCTTATCACACGGCTGTTGAGTCATTCAATTCTTATGGTGAACTCAATGGAACTGATGATTTGGCAGAACTCAAATCAACTCCAATCATGGTCAAAATCAGACCTTTAAGTAATATCAGCATTGGTACGTGGTCATTGTCATGTCTGCGGTGATTTTATTGTGGTGTGGTAGATTGACACCTATAGATATATTCCCCTACCTTTAACCTGAAATATTGTACAAAATTTAGCCCTTTAGTACCTATTAGCTTTAGTATTGATGTTTATCAATTTTCATTGAGCTATGTAGGTATATTGGAACGCTTGTATTTTGCAGTGATTAGATTTCCTATAATATAAGTTCAAAATGGAAGGACAGTATGAGATACTTTAAAAAGATATTAAGCGAATAAATTTCAAATTTTTTCTGTATTTATATTTTTACATCCAGTATTGTCAGCCACTTATGTATGTAATTTGATAACAATTCCTTTTTTCTTTAACAAGAAAATAAACAAATGAGAATAATTTTATTGCCTCATTTCCCATTGGTTGTGTATTTTTCCGTCGTTTCTGGACGCATTTAAAGTAAATCAGCCTGCTCATTAAATGTCCTTTTTTCGGAGCTATTATCAAATTTGAGTCATTACCTAATTGTAGTAATCATGGACTTTAAACAGCCAGTTATCGACTTAATTTTTTCAAAGATGTCATCAAATTTCTCTACTGATATATTGTAAAAAGTGTAATTTTTTATTTTAATTGAGCTATTTACAACCAATGCTTTAAAAAGTAAAGTGTACTATAGAAAACGAAAATAAATCTTATATGTCCTTTCAATATGACCTTATTCAAGATTTCTAAATGTAACAATCAATTTGTAAATTTTATTTATGCTTCATAGTTTTTTCAAAATTAGCATTGCAAGTGTTTGAAAAGCAAGTTGATGTTGAGCATATTTGTTCAAATATATTTTCTGTCTTTGTTAAAAATATATGTACACGCATTTGTCAATGAATTAGAATATACAAATGTCAATGTTTTACTAATTCTACATTCAGTAATTTGCTACTTATTATACAGAGCATTGCAGAATATTCAATAATAGTAATTTATTTAAATTTTCAGATTCATCAGGTAAACTTCATTAAATCGTTTGGAATTGTGAAATAAATAACAACTATTAACAAATCGATATTTTTTGTGATATTGGTTTTCTTTAGTTTATTCATTGAATTAAGATCCAGTCTTAGTACGAATAGGTTTATTCAAGATTGTTAGTAACACCTGTATCACCTTATTGCTCCCTGATGCTGTTACATTGTTAGCTATACTATTTTCGTATTTGGATGTGATGATCATTTCTTTATTGGGCAAATCGTCAGATGTGATTGATGAGATGTGTTATGTGTAGGTATTTCTTAGATTACCAGAGGTACAATTCTTGTAAATTCAGATCTATGTATATTGCAGCAATATGATATCAGATGCAGCATAATTTTTGTGAAATACCTTTGTCTGTATATCTTCTTTTAGTGAGAAATTAGCTATAAATTAATTAGATAGAAATCTGGACAGCAAATTGTAACGAGGGATCAAAGCAGTAGCTCTTTAAGGCTATTTTTATTAATTAAAGGACTGATGAAAATTAAATCGCTTGTTATAATTGTGCAGAAACATAACCTACTTAGATTGCTATGGCAACAAAAAAGTCAAAGTATGGTTCTTGAATTAACAGAGGCACTTACTAAACCAAACATTGCGGTGGTTTTGTTTATCTTTTATTCATTTGATATTTAAATAAATTTAGATTGTCCGGAAATGCGTTTTTTAAAATACAAATTAATTTTTTTGTACAAACTCTGTTTAGTGCTGTATGGCAAAGTATTTTTATATAAACATTGATAATATTTCAACAAATTCACTTTATATATTTACCATGCTTGTTGAGGACAGTAAATTGTTGGTTGATCTTGATTACCAGTAAGTATTGAGAAATTCTTTGATGATATGATAAATTTCTTGGATTGTATCAAATTCAATATTCTGTGATGATGGCCATCCATATTTTGTCTTGAATCTTTCAAGTTACAGAAATTAAACCTGTTGACAAAATTCAGAGCTGGGAAATGTGGCAATTGTCTGACAAGTGTTCTCAAAAAAGCGTCAAACAACGTTTGCAATGTGTAGACGGCTGTTGTCATGCATCCAATACAGACGCTCAGCTTCTTGTTGCAGAAGATTATTGAGGCAATTGCTCATGAAATGATGTACTATTTGGGTTAATTGCCAAACAGAAAATAGTTGCATTTAGTTAGAGCCATAGATTAAAAATCATTGAATTAAAAAACGCATTTTTTCAGACAACATACCTATAGCTAGATGATTAATTATTTTATAAAGTCATCATCACATCCTTTCTTTAATCCTTTCCATTAAGATTCTCTGTCTACATTAGACGGTATTCAGACACCGATATCCGAGATTGTTTCGGATGATGAATATACATTGGCTATGCAGCAATCAGGTAACAGTATATTCTACAAGTATTTCTACGTTAAACAATTGTATTTTTTAAATTATTGTCAAAAGAACCACTTACATTTATACTTATGTATGTTGGCATACAACAGAAATAAATATAATTCATAAAATAAAACCACTACTCAACTTTGCAATGTTTGGTTAACTTTCATACATCCTTAAAAACAAATCGATACGCGTCCTACACAATATATATATATATATATATACCTACTTAAAACTAGTAATTTTGAAAGTCTATTGATTAGTTATGTTACAAAGTTGATAGAACTTATCTATAGAATGAAAATTAGTTAATTGTTTATTATTTTTTTCATCCAATTTGTAGTCAAAGACGATCTGCTCAATAGCATAACAGAAGAAATCGAATTATCGGCAGTTAAACAAGCAGAAGAAGCTGTTACTCCAACAGAAGGGCTATCGGAATCAAAAGAAACAAGTACAGCAGCACCAGAAGAAAATCAAAAAAAGAAAGAGGCAGAAGAAGAATCAGAAGAATTAAAGAATAAGAAAGAGACAGAAGAAGAAGAATTGAAGGAAAAGAAAGAGGCAGAAGAAGCGGAATTAAGGAAAAAGAAAGAGGCAGAAGAAGAAGAATTGAGGAAAAAGAAAGAAGCAGAAGAAGAAGAATTGAGGAAAAAGAAAGAGGCAGAAGAAGAGGAATTGAGGAAAAAGAAAGAGGCAGAAGAAGAAGAATTGAGGAAAAAGAAAGAGGCAGAAGAAGAAGAATTAAGGAAAAAGAAAGAGGCAGAAGAAGAAGAATTGAGGGAAAAGAAAGAGGCAGAAGAAGCGGAATTGAGGAAAAAGAAAGAATCAGAAGAAGAAGAATTGAGGAAAAAGAAAGAGGCAGAAGAAGAGGAATTGAGGAAAAAGAAAGAGGCAGAAGAACAAGAATTGAGGAAAAAGAAAGAGGCAGAAGAAGAGGAATTAAGGAAAAAGAAAGAGGCAGAAGAAGAAGAAGAATTGAGGAAAAAGAAAGAAGCAGAGGAAGAAGAATTGAGGAAAAAGAAAGAGGCAGATGAAGAAGAATTAAGGAAAAAGAAAGAGGCAGAAGAAGAAGAATTGAGGAAAAAGAAAGAAGCAGAAATAGAGGAATTGAGGAAAAAGAAAGAGGCAGAAGAAGAAGAATTGAGGAAAAAGAAAGAAGAAGAAGAAGAGGAATTGAGGAAAAAGAAAGAAACAGAAGAAGAAGAATTGAGGAAAAAGAAAGTGGCAGAAGAAGAAGAATTGAGGAAAAAGAAAGAAGCAGAAGAAGAAGAATTGAGGAAAAAGAAAGAGGCAGATGAAGAAGAATTGAGGAAAAAGAAAGAGGCAGATGAATTGAAGAAAAAGAAAGAGGCAGATGAATTGAAGAAAAAGAAAGAGGCAGATGAATTGAAGAAAAAGAAAGAGGCAGAAGAAGAAGTATTGAAGAAGAAAAAAGAAGAAGAATTAAAGAAAGCGAAAGAAGAAGAGGAATTAAGGAAAAAGAAGGCCGCTGAAGAAGAAGAATTGAAGAAAAAGAAAGCTGCTGAAGAAGAAGAATTGAAGAGAAAGAAAGTTGCTGAAGAAGAAGAATTGAAGAGGAAGAAAGCTGCTGAAGAAGCAGAATTGAAGAGGAAGAAAGCTGCTGAAGAAGAAGAATTGAAGAAGAAAGCTGCTGAAGAAGAAGAATTGAAGAGGAAGAAAGCTGCTGAAGAAGAAGAATTGAAGAACAAGAAGAAAGCTGCTGAAGAAGAAGAATTGAAGAAGAAGAAAGCTGCTGAAGAAGAAGAATTGAAGAGGAAGAAAGCTGCTGAAGAAGAAAAATTGAAAAATGAGAAGGGTAAAATTTATTTTGGTATTAATTTATGTTTGGTTATTGAATTTTTAAGAATGAGCTTATTAATATTTACTTTTAGGCATCTTTTTTTTGCTTTTATATGCCCATTTTACTTTATGCACATTTTATATTAAATTCTATTGGTCCATGCATTTTTCATTTGATACTATTAAACTGAATTCACATGTTTAAAATATTGCTAGATATTGATAGACAAGGAAATGGTTGAATTTTACCATTTTACTCGTATTTGTTCCCGTCATATATGTAGAAATAATACAAGTTTTTTATTCAGTTCCTTGCCTATCAATCTAAAAACTATGACATGTACTAAAACAGTTAATTTTATTCATATTTGATTTACAAGTCTACTTATATTTGAATGCTATGATGTTGTGGCCTGCGCTCGTTTACAGATTTACTTATTTTATAATGTTAATAATATATTCATTCCAGTATTTGTCTTTTACAATAGCACTTATGCAATTGTAGATTTAGTATTTCATATAACTGCTATTAATTTTTCTATAGCAAATTGGATTCTTATAAATTTATCCAGTGAAACGTCTATTTTAAATATTTGTTTCAGCATTACAGGAAGTCATTTATATAGCCAATGCTATATGGTATAACATGTTAAAGTCATCAATATATTCATCATATCCAATCAATAAAACAGATATATAGTGTTGCTTTTAAGTTTTAACTGATATGTTTCAATTATTGACATAAAGCATATTTTAATACATGAATTTTTTAATTTTTTCGTCAAAACTTATAGAGATACTATATTATTGGTATTTATTGAAATATTTATTAAACAATAAAGAAACTAAAACTAAGGAAAACGAAAAAGCTTTTGTAAAATTTCATAACTGAAAATACATATTTAAGGATTTTACTAAAGATTTTAATTGGATCTCTTAGTTTTATTTCTTAATCTTATTAAAACAATATTTTTGCTATCATTTTATTTATATTTATCTTCTCTATTTTTTATTCATTTATAATGACTTCAATAACTTATATTTTTCCAATTAGGTAACCATGACAAAAGGCTGGCTTGGCAGATCATCCTAAGGATTGTTGCACAATTTCAGAACACTACCGGTTTCGTCCTTATTAGGGAACTTATATAGCAAAGTCAGCACTATTTTTTTTTTTGGGGGGGGCTTATTATGCAAAATTATTATTGCTTTTCAGTTGGTATGATACCAATAATTGCAGATCTGAAATTGGAATCTCTACAGCTCCTGTTTTTCTGCTACTTTTCAAGTAGTATGAACTTAACGTTCAGCAATTTCCTATATTCACCTGATGATCCCTAACAAGGGTGAAACCGGTAGTGTTCTGGAATTGTGCCAAGCCAGCCTTCTGTCCGGGTTAATTGACTATTTCACTAATATATTTTTCCATTCTTGAAGTTTATTTGATATATTTATTTTTTACTATGTATATCATGTTCTAATTAACTTTCTTTATATTATTGTAGCTGAAGAAGAAAAGAAAAAGAAAGAAGAGGAAGAGAAAAAGAAGAAAGACGAAGAAATAAAAAAGAAGAAGGAAGAAGAAGAAAAACAGGAGAAAGAAGAAGCTGAGAAAAAGAAAAAGGAAGAAGCTGAGAAAAAGAAAAAAGAAGAAGCTGAAAAAAAGCAAACAGAAGAAGCTGAGAAAAAGAAAAAAGAAGACGCTGAGAAAAAGAAAGCAGAAGAAGCTGAGAAAAAGAAAAAAGAAGAAGCTGAGAAAAAGAAACAAGAAGAAGCTGAGAAAAAGAAAAAAGAAGAAGAAGATAAAAAGAAGAAAGAAGCTGAGAAAACAAAGAAGGAAGAAGAAGACAAAAAGAAAAAAGAAGATGAGAAAAATAAGAAAGAAGCTGACGAAAAGCAAGAAGAAGTAGAAAAAAAGAAGGAAGAAGCCGTTAAAAAGAAGAAAGATGAAGACAAGAAGAAGGAAGATGATGAAAAGAAGAAAACGGATGCAACTGATACTAAGAAAGATGAAAATACATCTCCTATAAATAAAAAAGTATTATCTGCAACATGCAATGTTCAGGAAATGGATTTAACTGTAGGCGATGCACTTAATCTCAGTGTTACAGTAAGTGGACCTGTGGAGGGAAAACCAAGTTGGCAGAAAGATGGAAAACCAGTAGACAAAAAAGTTAAAACGAAGCTAGAAAAGGACGTGGCAGTTCTTCAGTTAGATAAAGCTGCAGCTGCTGATGCTGGTAAATACACTTGCATTATCAAGGATAAAATGAAAAAAGAGGCTAAAGCAGTAATTACAGTTAAAGTAATGACCGTCAAGGAAAAGAAAGAAAAAGAAGAAAGAGCTGCAAAAGAAAAAGAAGCAGCAGCTCAGAAACTTAAAGAAGAAGAAGAAGCAGCAGAGAAACTAAAGAAAGAAAAAGAAGAGGCTGAAACAGCTGCTGCGGAAGCTAAAGCAGCTGAAGAAGCAAAAGCTGTTGCGGAAGCTAAAGCAGCTGAAGAAGCAAAAGCTGTTGCGGAAGCAAAAGCTGTTGCGGAAGCTAAAGCAGCTGAAGAAGCAAAAGCTGCTGCTGAAAAGTCAAAAGCAGTTGAAGAAGTCAAACCAATTTCTAAGATGGTCGAACTAGAAAAAACTAAGACAAAAGAACAACCAAAACTTAAAGATAAACCACCAAAGCCTTCAGCTGTTTCTGCTAAAAAGGATAAACTTGTTAAAGGGGTAGAACTTAAAAAAAGTGCTTTTCCTGTTACCAGCGAGGTGAAAAATTTGGATCTAGAAAAAGGTGAACCTATTAATTTATTGGTAAAAATGGATGTTAAATCTGGCACGGCATTTACAGTTAAATGGACAATGAACGGTCAAGAACTACTATATGACGAAGAAACGTGTAAATTTAGTACTGATATGGAAAAGCTTACAAGCAGTTTGTGGATTGATTCGGCCATGTACACTGACGCTGGTATATACCAATGTTTGGTAACACTTGGGGATGGAACTGAATCGTCATTGGAAATTCCAGTACAAGTTCATCAGAGATCTATACCTGATTTGGAAGCTGAAGACGCTAAGCCAAAAGATACTGCAACACTTCAAATGGTTCGACCACTTAGTGATATTGCTGTCAAAACTAAAGGAAAAGCCAAATTGGAATTCGAAATCTGGTCAAATAATCCAACTACTTATTCCTGGTTTTTCAATGACACAGAAATTCTAGTGAGTTCTATGCAGGACTTTTTACTTTATAAAAAAAATATTTATAAATTCAATAAATATGCGATTATACTCGTATTAGAAATACAGTCAATAAATGAAAATTTGAACTATACCAAAACAATTTGAAAATAGTCGTTATAGAGGTGAATACTAAAAAGCCTTATCTACCTAAAATGTGAATTTTTCTTTTAAATTAGTCACTAAATTTATCCTTTTGTTCTGTTTTATGGTTCAAAAGTTTTTATTCATATTTAAATAATTCGGCTCCATAATTTTTATATTTTCTTTATATATTTAGTTGAGAGATCTATTTTTATTGGTCTTTCTTTTTTTCGTTTCTTAGGATTATGTACAACTATAGATTTTTTATTATGTCCCTATCTCTGAGTTATACACGTAATATGCCCATTTTAACTTTACAAATAAGCTTTCTCCATTTTAATAATGTTTAATGTTTAATATTTTTGCTTTTGCTTTTAGCTTAACCAGAAAGAATATGTAATGTGGAACAATGGAAACTACTTTTCTTTGACGGTCCCTGTAGTAAGAGATGCCCAATTAGGAAAATATACCATCAAAGTCAACAATAAGAAGGGAGAAAAGATCGAAAGTACAGCCGATTTAAGATACCAATTAACATCTAAAGGACTTCCAGTTAGGTAGGGAACATCATTTGAAAATGTACTGTAATAATACGAATACCTACCCATGTAAATATGTACGAATATCTACCCATGTACATACGAATACCTAACACTCGTAATAATTAGCTAATGTTATAAATAAGATTAAACGATAGTAAAATTATTTAAATAAATTGGATGTTTATCATCTATTTATATTGTTTTTTGAATTATATATTTTTAGTGACGTAGCTGGAATTGCACCTGTTTTCACACGGAAGTTACTGGATGTTGAAGTTCCTAAAGTAGGGGAAATTATCAAATTGTCTTGCAGGTTAATGAGCGATCCCCCAGCAGAGATTACTTGGTATGTACTCGTACTTGCAGACACCGCAAGATTATTTGATTATACTTATACGTAGATTAATTGATGTAGACATTGAGTCAGTAGATTACAACTTGTATATAATCGTAGACAGCAGATTACTCGGTAAATATGCATAAAACTAAATATCAACTTCTCTTCTATTAGACAATAAATAATTTGTAGTTTGAAATTGTTATACACATTTTTTACTAATACAGTGTTCACATCAAGAAAGAATTTGGTTCACAGATTTAAAACATTTTTAAAATATGTTAATAAGTAGATTCATTATAACCTGTTTTAGGCAAAAAGATGGAGTTGATTTAGCCATTTCGAATCGGGTTAAAATTGGAGGCGATGAAAGCAATTGTCTCCTAACTATTCGTGATTGTACTGAAGATGATGTGGCACAGTACACCTGTACGGCAACCAATTATCTGGGCGGAGTTACTACTTCCTCTTTTGTTACAATTGAAGGTAAGGAATACATTTTATTAAATTGGTACCACATTTTGGCGATGTAATATTCTATTAAACATTATTTTATTTTATTTATATATTAAAATTTTAGAAGAAAAGCCCAAAGAAACTTTGATTGATGTTAAAAAAATGAAAAGTAAGTTACATAATTTTTTTATACTACATTTCTGCATTTTGAAGAAATTTTGACTAAAATCACATTTGCTTATCATCCATGGAAATTGTTAATTGTAATTAATTTTTCCATTATAGTTCCACCAAGAGAATCGCCTAATATCGCAATGGGAGAAGCAAGTGCCGACTCTGTAATCCTATCCTGGGATCCTATAGAAACTCCCGATGCATCCGAAAATCCAGTTACCTATGTTGTGGAAATAAGCAAAGATAATGGTTACTTTTGGAGTATTGTTGCCACCGATTTCACGGCAACACAATTCAACATTTTGCCCGAGCACGCCAGTCCACTAAAGCCAATTTGCGTTCGTGTGATGGCCTCAAATAAGTTTGGCATAGGTCCACCATCTTTCTCACTAACAATTCCAGTGCGGGCATCACTACCTACAATGTCAATGACAAAACCATCAGTACATCGAAATGATGCAACATGTGTCACCATCGAATGGGTTACCGCTCGTGAATTGGTATTAAATGCTCAACAACAAAAGCAACGAGAAGAGCTTCCTGCATCTGCCCAACCGCCCTCCCGAATCAAATACACATTGGAGGCCAAGGAGGGTCATAATGGTATCTGGCAAATAGTTGCAGATAAACTCACGGAGCGCCAACATCGTACCATGTTGAAACCAAGTCTGGCTTACATGTTCCGAGTTAAGGCAACGAATGAGCATGGTGAAAGCGATTACACTCCGCCTGTTGTGACACGTGTCGATCTCTCAGACCTTGCACCAGATTTGAGTGTCGAACCGCCATGGGCACAGATTCTGGATTCTTCCACAATCCAGCTGGCTTGGAAGGCTGCATATTTGCCCGAATTTTGCTCAGATTGTGCCCCACAAATTGAAGCGTTTTATAAATTAGAAATGAAGAAAGGACGCACAGGCAGTTGGGTTGAATTGGCAGATGGTTTACGGGAAACTAATTTTCACATGCGCAATATTGACCCCGAGGAAGCTTATGAGTTCCGTGTAAGCTGTTGTAATAAATTTGGTAGTTCTGGTCCCACACGAGCATATCGCTTACAGGGTTCCTTGATGCGTAGTCATCGTTCCACCTCACGTACTAAGAGATCGCCATCCGTTCAGGCTTTTGCTGACGACAAATTAATCAGAGCAGAATTAACATCTATCGGTATCGAGGGTATACAAATTGAGTGGAATCAGTATAAGGGTAAAGGTGCTATGCAAGACCATCGCAAATACAGTATTGAGATTCGAAACAACAAAAGCTGGGGATGGGAGCCACTTAAACCTACCGTTTATGGAGAAAATTGTCTATTGGATGAAGTGCCAGGAGCCGAAGAACGTGTCTATCGTATACTTGCTCACTGTGTTGACGGTTCAATGGTGGATTGTTACAAAAAGATTCAGTTGCCAAAGAGAGAAAATTTGTTGCCCGAGAAACCTATAAAATTAAGAGTAGAAATTGAATCCAAGATGCTGCACCAGCTTACCTGGAAATCTGTGACCCATTCGGAGCTGATGAAGGATGAACCACCCTGCCAGTACGTTGTAGACTGCCAGTTGGGTCCTTCCATGACCTGGATGGAAATTGGGAAACCCAGTGAAGTTTGTAAATTGGAAAATACTAAGATTCAATCTGGAACAGAGATGGGATATCGTGTAGCTGCTAAAAATTGCTTTGGAGTCGGCCCATTCTCATCAGCCGTTTATGTGAAGACCCGCCCCAGTCCAAAAAGTTTAACACGTATTGTAGAAGACCTGAAATACATTATCCAAGGTCCAGGAGAAGTTCGTCTTAGCTGGAAAATATGCCCGGAAGCATTTGAATCGTTAATTCCAAGCGATTTAACATACAACATTGAACGTCGGGACACCTATGAGAAATGGGATCTTGAAGCTTCTGGACACAAAAAACTTCAATATCTGTTGACACGTTTGGACCTGAACAAAGAAACTGTCTATCGAGTGGTCCCCGTTTATGAAGGAGAAGAATGTTCTCCCAGTCGAGCTGTTAATGTTTATGCTAAAATAGGTAAGTTAGCGATTTTGTAACTTTATATTGTTAATTGCTTAGAATGAACTAGACGAAGCCGAGTTCATTCAATCATCGACAATTTAGGGTCGTTTAACAAATTTATTTAACATAGCTTATCAAAAGTTCATTACAACATTTATTTAATATCAAAATACCTACCATCATGTTGGCTTGGTATGCTTTAAATGACTTGGTAGTTATTATTATTCTCAGGGCACCGGAAATTTAAAAAAATAATCTACGGCATTAAATAGAATATCTACATATTTGACGTTGAATAAATAACTTTAAACTGCAGTTTACAGTTTTATTGAAAAGTTAATTCTTATATGTTGAAGTTTAATCTGTGAACGATGATGCATTTCAAACAAAGTAAGGTAACGGGCAAGATAGCGAATGGCTAACACGGATTTTTACTGTAAACAATTATCTTGATCGAGTAAACTTAATCTGCAGATAATATTATGCCATGTTTGTAATGTTGACTTTGTATTTTAGATTCTCTAGTGCCAGATTTATCTTTCATTAAACCATCTGTGATAGCTGTGACCGGTCAAGTGTACAATATTCAGTGGACTGAACCCGATGTTAAGCTGACTTATTCTTCTCATATTTTTGACCTCACAACACCAGAAGTACTTACTGGGAATCTTACCTATGACGTACAGGTACACTAAATTTTCTATTCTAATAGAATGAGTACACAATCATTTGTGTATATTTAATTTACTGTATCAGGAACTTCTATAAATAACAGTTTAAAGTTCCCTGACAAACTTTGACAAACTATATGGTGTTACTACTTTTCTAAAAATTGTCATGTAGTAAAGCACTATAAGAAATCGAGAAAGTTTAAACATTTAAAATGAAACTATTCGTACCATACTTGTATTGCTTTTTATTTATTTATGATCTTTAATTTTTTTTAATGAATTCAACACACTAATAAAACGAAATATACGTAGCATTGTTATATTTAAATCATGAGAAGATTTGTTGTTTTTTATTGGTAAATAGAGTAGATACTAACTAATTTCTAACTGGTTTATTTTTTAGGTATTGATTTTTAGCCATAGCATATAAAAATATCTTTGAATATGATGATTTAACATCATGTGTCGAACAAGATTATATGCAGTTCCAGGCAAAGATTATATATTAATTAATAATCTTTGGTTCCAGGCGCGGATCCAGGATTTGTTTTAGGGGGGGGCTTATTTTTTTAAGGGGCGCAAGCATGGTATTTCAAAAAAGTTGAAGAAAATAACAGGTAGTGTTTCTACAACGAATTTTTATAATTAAATATATATGTACATATTGTAACAAACATGGATTAAACAGATTACAATAACAACATTTCTTTATCAAGAGGAATAATATCTGTAGGCAACTAGCTAATTACACGGGGCCCTGTGCCCAAAAAAATCAATTTTAAGTGGGGCGAACCGGGCCCGGCCCCCACTGCCCCCTTGGATCCGCCCCTGTCTGTTCTATGTTGAATTCAGATTGTGTGTAATTTTTAAATAGAGAATTTTAACCGTTCTTCAGTCTTATTTTATTATTGTGCCATTCTTGATTATTAATTATTCTTATTTACCGTTTATGCTATGTTACTATAAACACAAAATTCTAATTTGCGCTAAATCTAGTTTTGGTTTCTTAACACTATTGACTCAATTACAATAATATACATTTTTTAATTTATTATTGAAGTTGTAAATCCTATATTGTGTTTAATTAAACAGCTATCATAGCATATTATCAAATATAATAATACTCATTTTTAATATTTATAGATTTTACACAGTGATAGCAAAGAATGGCAAACAATTGCCGATGCTTTGGATGAAACCAACTTCAAATGGTCAGATGTTGATCCAGTCCGGTCATATCAATTTCGAGTTGTTCCATACAACAGATTTGGACCTGGACAACCTTCTAGAAGTATTAGAGTTGACGCTCAAGTTGGTAAGAATCAAAAACTTATTTTTGACTTTCCTTATTTTAGATATACGTACAGTAGGTAACTTTCTTTCAGAGAAAGATGTCTTGTTTATGTTTTCTTTATACTTTGCATGCATGCTTGGTAATATATTTTATTTTTGTTTTCATACTATAATTAGTCTCTTTACTATTTATATTTCAGTTATTCCTGATTTCACCTTTGTTCGGCCTACCATTCGTGATTCCACTGACAGCGACGGGTTTTGTGATCTTACTTGGTATCTCCCACGATTACCCGGCCTTAATGAAACCTATGTGCCTTGTACCTATCGTGTGGAAATCAAAAAACCACGTGGCACTGTGCAACCGGAGCTGATAATGGATGAGAACAACACTCCTACTGTTTCCAGTGATGGTTGGGAGGTTCTTGAGGAGGGGGTCAAGAAAACCCGGTTCAGTCTAGAAGGCTTGGATCTTACCCAAGATTTCTCTTTCCGAGTTATTCCAGTCACTGAATATGGGGAGGGAGAACCTACGCCAGCTGTTAAAAGAATTGGAAAAACCAGTTAAGTGACATCGGCTTTTACTTGGCCTATATTGGGCGGTGTATAAATAACCAAAGCCAAGGAAAATTATATTTTCAATTTTATTTCAATATACGGTTCCTAAACAAAAGTATGGTGTCGTTTTTGGTTTAGTTTGGGATACCGTATGCTTATCTGTTTATAAAGAAATAAAGAGGACTTACATATAAAATTTGTTTACTCTGAAAAGCGTGGATAAATGTTATTAACTCAATTCAGAATGTTGTGTAGTTGATACGCACAACAAATATTTGTGAAAATGATTGCCTAATTAACGTGTAAAAGTTTATCCCATACCTTTATTTTGTTTAGATACAAGCTTATATTTTTCAACTATTGCTTAACGGTTGTCCGGTTTTCCGGATATGGGATGACCATCGCCATGCTCCATTGAACATAACTACAATAATCACCAACCGATGAATCTAATTTTTTATGACTTTTAATAAATATATATTTATTAAAAGTCATAAAAACTTAAATTCATCTGTTGGTGATTATTGTAGTTATGTTCAATGGAACATGGCGATGGACATCCCATACCCGGAAAACCGGACAACCGTTAACCAATACAGACGAAGGTTTTTTATGACCTCATAATCCAAAATGGCCGACATGATAACAAACGTTTTCAAATATGGATCATTTTAGACATTACTAATGTTATTTATCTATCCAATAAACTATTTCAAAGCCACCTTTTATTTATATATTATTATAATCCAAAGTAGCTTTCATTGAAATCAAAATTTGATTATATTAACTAAAACAAGTCTTTTAAACACGATATTATCCATCTTTATTAAAAAAGGCAAACTTCAGACATATAATTTAACTTCCATGAACATTAATTGTAATTGAATGTCAATAAATCACTTTGCGGGCATCATTCCAGCAGCATTATATTTTCAATCTTCAAATATGTAGCTAATCAAATTCTTTATTAAAATTATAAAGAGGGTTTAGATATGTTTCAGGAATTTGTGGTCTAATGGCCAATAAAAACATTTTGGTGACACATCATATTTTATGCTAAGACATCTGACCGTACAAAACAATTGCAAGATTTTGCAATCACATCAATTCAGAGCATTGTAATATATATCCAGGAGATACGTATGGAAAATGATTCCATTCGGCGAGGACGAGAACAAATAGAGGAAGATTGTGTTCAATGAAGAATGGGATTATCAAGAAGAGAAAGAAAAACGTACACAACAAATACAATGCCACATGTTGAGGGAAGGACACCCAACTAAATAACGAAATCAAAAGACATCCAACACAAAACGCTAAAGAACGTGCACTCGCTATATGTACATATGTCCAAATAGGAAACACATTCTGTTTTGAGTCAGCAAACAACAACAGAAAACAGACAGACAACAAGAAGGATTAATACATAGATATATTAAAGGTTGTTGAAATTAATAGAAAAACAAAAAAAGAAAATTAAATAATGTCTATATATGAAATTGTTGTCGAATAAAAGCCTCACGCCCAGCTCAAAATCCTCGTGTTTCACCGAACAGATTCTTTTTTGCAGCATCTATGACTTGTGGACAGTGGATGGTTTACTTAGTGGGGCTTTTGCAGATGCATCAACAATCAAACAATTTGAAAATTATGGTCAACATATTCGCCTTCCATCTGGTGTAGGTTATGAATACCGTTTTATGTTACCAACAGTATGGCATTCACAATTCGTAATGGTTTTGGGGTCAATTTGCTAGTGGGAGAAGTGCACTCCATTTCGTTGCTGATGCTGATTATTTAGCCATTTTAAACCAAAAAGTGCCTCAGTGTAAGCCCCTTCAATAGGCCGACGTGATGGGGTAACCTGTTCTCTCCAAATTGTGAAAACCATGACGGCAAAGTAATTCGTTCTCTTTGACCACCTCATGACCAAGTAATTCTTGCTTGTAAGCATTGACATGTGGTGTATAGTTTTGCATTCGGGCAAAGTGCTTGGAAGGTCATTCACTTCTAATATTCGTCTTTTTTCTACTTTGTTGGCTTTCAATTTAAATGTTCTTAGTAGGTACCAACACAAAAGCAATATTTAATTTTCAAGAATTTGTTTTTCGAGACCTACCTATCGTTTGCGTGTTTTGAAAAAATATTTTTAATGGTAATCTAAATTTTATTATTCTCCAATGACAATGATCTCCAAACACTGAGTCTGGAATATTGATATTATTAGACAATTGTACCTCTTGCGAACTTAACAAAACTGTTAAACTTAAATAATGTCTACCCGCAGCACTTTTTTACATGTGGAACTTCTGCTTTACAATTATTTCTAGAGCCATTGTGGTCCAAATGGGAAGTTGTGGACTATCTTTGTAATCATCGAAGCAAGGTCTGTGGTGTCAAATTCATCGTTTATGCCAGAAAGTGTCTATACGGCGACTGTACTGGGCCAAAGAAACTCCGCGATTATTGTCCTTGTCCGGGTAAGTTTTTTTAATTTAACAATTTCAATTGGCAAACCGCACGTTTAGTTAGATGAAAGAGGCCAGATCTGGGAAATACAAGTTCTTGAGATTTTGCAAAGTAAGTACGAATATGTAATTATCCAGGTATCTACATATTTCTAAGTAGCAATAAGATAATGCCATACATGTTTTATTTTATTGACCATTTACCAGGATGTAAAATAGGAGAAATCAATATCAATAATCTGCGTTATGCATATGACACAGCCCTCCTTGCAGAAACAGAAGAAGCTGCCAACAATGTGAAAACAAAGGCTTCAAAATGAATGTAAGAAAGACGAAAACAATGCTGATAGCAAGAGAAAGAGGTCCAAAGATTAACATCAAAGTAAATGGAAACATCCTTGAACAAGTATCAAATTTCAAATACCTCGGACAAGTTATTAC